>SNQJ01S0047329.1:0-18522 GCA_010110895.2 Picea sitchensis | reverse complement strand
TGGTCCGATAACATCATCGGTGGTGACCACTGCTATGTTTACGCAGAGTGCGACGGGCCCTCCATTTTCATATGGGATGCATGGCTTAGATTTAAACTCGGTCATTACCTATTGCACCTTACAGAACATGGGTCTGGGGGAAGGGAGCTCAAACGCTCCCATGCAAGGGTCTATTGGGGGCACTTCATTCCCCTTAAATGTTATCCCTTATGGTGCGGGTCATATAACTCATCCATCCCCTTCGCTCGATGGTGATTTTCAGCAACCCATCGAGTCGAATGCTAACTATATATTTTTTGGAGCATGAAGTTTAGGAACTTCATCTTACACTATGCCAGTGATATCCATGTCGTTCTCTTTGTTCTGTTCGTTTGGTAATAACACTTTTTCTTCATTTGTCGTCTTAACTGGGGGAAACACTGGTTTTGGGCAACAGAATCCTGTGCAGGGTACTATTCCTACACAAGGGGAAAGTACAGGAGTTTTCTCCTAACAAGGACTTTGGAATCCTTGGCAAGGACCAGTT
Organism: Picea sitchensis; assembly: GCA_010110895.2. Taxonomy (NCBI): domain Eukaryota; kingdom Viridiplantae; phylum Streptophyta; class Pinopsida; order Pinales; family Pinaceae; genus Picea; species Picea sitchensis. Next base: position 17,996 of record SNQJ01S0047329.1, on the reverse strand, counting down.
CCCTTGCAAGGGATGTGGGTCAGGGGAAACCCCTTCCATGGTCAATGGAATCCTAGGAAAGGCTCAGTACCTATGCCCATCGGATCAGTTGGGGGCATCCCCTTCCAAAATCCTTGGAACACAATGCAGGGAGAAATCCCCGCCCAACCCACATCGTCCAATTACAGGAATCAGTCGATGATATCCCAGCAAATGCAGTTTCCATACGTTGGTCAAGGCCACGGTTTCTACCAGAACCCTGGCCAGCAACCCAACTGTGCTAATCAAACCCCAGGCCCCCTTTTTCCTATACATAGTACCCAACCCAAACTACCATTTCTGGAAATGCTACATCTGCCAAACTTTTCAAGGTTTCTTAACAACCCGATTTGTCATGATCCACGTTGGCCCCCCATGCCGACTAAGTTTCCCTCAGATATTCCAAAATTCGAAGGCAATCATGGCGAAGACCTGGGTGATTACGTGACAACCTTCCACTTATGGTGCTCGTCAAACTCGCTGTGAGACTACTCTGTAAAGTTGTGCCTTTTTCAACACACTCTTATCGAGGGTGCTCTGAAATGGTATATTGAGCTCAACCACTCAAGGTATTCTTACTTTAGCAACTTGGTGATGGTATTCCTAAACCATTTCCAACTACTCGTGAGGTACAATTTCAGCACCGAGTTGTTGGCCAACTTTGAGCATACTAAAGCCGACCATATCTCAGATCACATCCGAGAATGGTGACATCGGAAGAGCTTGATTAAGGTTCAAGTCCCACCATCTTTCTTGCTAGAGTGGTTCCTGAAGTATTTGGTACCAATTTTATCCAAGGATGTTCCAACTTCGAGAGTGTTTTTAGAGGAGGAGGCGATAATGAGATCGCAACAGCTTGAACTGATTTACTCTCAATCTCGCTTACTCTATGATATCTTTCAAGATGCACCATGTTCCATACTTGACAAGGCCAAACAAAAGTCTAGACCACATGTTGATGGTATAGTGGGTTCAGCACAATGAAATTCCATTGATTTGTTGTCAAATCAATTGCAACAATTGTTGATACAATAGATGGCGGCCAGCCAGACCTCCGATTCGTTTGTTTCCCCTACCCAAACGTCGAGCATACATAGTGTGTAGTCGACGAACCCGAAGGCCAACCAGCAACCTGAAGGAAAGAAAAAACAATAGAACAAGAAGGGTAAATGGGACAAAAAGGCTAATAACAATGTTGGTGGGGGAAACACAGAGAAGAGAAATTCGAAGTATCTATGTAACCTTTGCATCGAGGACCACCCAACTCACTTGCTCCCTTGACTTGAAGAGGCCCAAAAGCTATTGGCACAGCAACAGTCTGTTATGTTGATGAACCCATTTCCACATGGGAAAAACATGGTTCAAGCCTCAACATATTTGAGCGCGGAAGGTGGCAGTCAACGAACCCCCGCGTCTACTAGAAATACCTCAGTCGCAAATGTTTACATGTTTAAAGGTGACGCTCATATAGCGACTAGGACCCAAGATTATGGAATGTCAGAATCTATCAAAAAGGGTAAAGAAGCCACAAACCCATCAGTTCATCTCCATATTGAGAAGATAATGGGAGAAACAATGACACGCATCCCCAAAGGTGCGTTCAAGAAAGCTTCTCATAATCTGAACGTGAGGGTTGCCCAGAACTACTCTTTTGTGGAATATTTGGCACAAACCCCTTAAGTGATGTTCACTTTGGAGGTCCTCCAAAGATTCCCTTCACAGAGAAAGGCTTTGTTATCCGCATTGGGATTTGCATTGACTTGTAACCTGGGAGAAATCGTTCTCGATGCAACCAACTTGAAACCGCGTCTTCCTTACCACATTTCGTTTCAGATAGTAGTGTCTTACACCACGAAATATTTTACTCGAAATATATTTCATACGGTAGTTGATGAGGGAACATTGACTTGCATCATTTCATTGGCGTGTTGGAAGGCCATTGGCCAACCCTTTTTGTCTATGTCGCCTACATTTCTTACGACATTTGACAGTTGTTCGTTCATACCACATGGAATCATTCCTTCTTTCCCCGTGTAATTAGGAGGGAAGACCATCTACGTCGAAGTTGAAGTGGTCAATGCGCCTCTTGACTACAACCATTTTTTAGGAAGGAGTTTGAACTATCCAATGCCTGCAGTGGTTGCCACAATTTTTTGGGTCTTGTTGTTTCCACACGAGGGTTGAATCATGATCATTGACGAGTTGTCCTTCTCCTGTCCTGGCCCTTCATTGGGGGCATCCATGGTCCCAATGATTAATAACCCTCAGCCAGGCACCTTCAACGTAGGTTTTGGTTTGTGTCCATCACTGATGAGTACTTTTGATTACCCTCCTCCTTCTGGCAATGTCAAACTCATATCGGCTGCCCCCGACCAGCCTAGGGCTGAAATTTTTCAAATGTCGTCATTCCGAACGACTTATTTTCACGATCCGTGGAATCTTCCTTCCCCATCAGCCTCGATGGAAGGGACGGAGAATTCTAGCATGGCCATGCCCTTCTCTCTGGCAGAATTTGTGTACAACATTGTCCAGCAAGCTTCGGTCGACTTTGATCTGACTCCCACACAGGATTTAGATCCATTTCTCAAACCTATTTTAGCTCAAGGTTACTTTTCCACTACAAATTTTTTAGACCTGGTCTTTCCCTCAGATGAGGTGATTCTTGAGGCATTGACTAGTCGAGATAGACCCTGGGATGATCTCCATCACAGATCTCACTTCCTCCCAGAATTAAGAAGAATAGAGGCAAGTGATTTGTGTTAACTATGATTGAAGATAGGTCTTGTCCTATTAATCCTCTCGCTATGCATGCAGTTTATGCCTAGGGTAATATGGTGAGTATCATTGAAACGATACCTATATATATCTTCATAACTCCTGGCATCATGGAGAATGTTTTCGTCAGGGCGCACTTCTCCCCCAAAGAGATTCAAATTTATACAAAGTTATTTAAGGAATTTCGCGATGTTTTTGCATGGTCTTACGAGGAAATTTCAGGCATTGATCCAAGAATCATAGAACATGAGATAACGACGTATCCTGATGCCAAACTAGTCTGACAGAATCTTTGTATGGTGAATCCTTGGAAAGCAGCAGCATTTAAGGCTGAAGTAGAGAAATTTCTTAAAGCCAATTTTATTTACCCCGTACAGTTGACAGAATGGGTGTCAAATCATGTTTCAGTTAACAAAAAATAGGGTATGATTCATGTTTACATGGACTACCGTGACTTGAACAAGGCCTATCCAAAAGATAATTTTCCCACCCCATTCATCGATCATATTGTCGATGAATGTGTAGGTTGTGAGGTATTTTCATTCATGGACGGTTTTTCAAGATATAACCAGATTTAGATCAAACCCGGAGACCAGCATAAAACAGCTTTTATTTGTCCTTGGGGCACATTTTCATATCGTAAAATGCCTGTTGGCCTAAATAATGTTGGAGCCACTTTTCAGCGGGCCGTGTCTTTTTCTTTCCACAACCTTAGACATATATTTGAGGCTTATCTTGATGATCTAGCATCACGCTCTCGCAAGAGATTTGATCATCCCACACACCTCTGACTAATATTCGAACAATGTCGCTACTATTAGATTCACTTGAATCCTAACAAGTGCAGTTTTTGTGTGACGTCAGGTCGTCTCTTAGGTTTCATTTTTTTGACAATAGGGATCATGGTCGATCGTATTAAGGTTGAGGTGATAGTTCAATTGCCTCCCCCGTGCACAATACCCCAGCTTCAGAGCTTATAGAGGAAAGCAAACTTTCTTCGACGTTTTTTCGTAAACTACGTCGAGATCACTAAAGGGTTCATACGTCTATTGAAAAATGGATTCCCCTTCTATTGGGACGAATTCGCTCAGTGCTCTTTTGAAGCATTAAAAAATGCCCTTACATATGCCCCTCTACTCTGGCCTCCCGATTATAATAGAGATTTATTGTTGTACTTGGTCGTTGCAAAGTCGACCATCGGCATGGTCTTGGTTCAGGAGGATGATTTGCTCGAGGAGAATGTTATTTATTATATGATTCGAGTCCTAGTTGGGATAGAAGTCAACTATTCCCATGTTGAGAAGCTTTCTTTGGCAGCAGTGCATGATGTCCAATGGTTTTTTCATTATATTCTGCTTCGCAAGACTACCGTCATTGTCATTGTGAACCCCTTTCAATATGTGTTGACATGACGAGTAATTGGTGAAAAGATCAGTAGATGGATTGTAGTCCTTCGGGAATTTAACTTGGATTTTGTCTCCGCGAAATCCAAAAAGTCAATGGTCTTTGCGGAACTTATTTCGGAGCTTCTGGTTGAATCTAGTGATGTTACGCTCAAAGAATTGCCTATTAAAGGAGATCTTTTCTAATCGCATCTTCGGACCTCTGGTATGGAGATATATTATTCTATATCCAAAATTTTAAGTGCCATGCTTCTGCTTCCCGCAATGAGCATCGACGAATTCACCGTCACGCACGAAACTAACTCATACTCGATGACACTTCATATCATCAAGGCGTAGATTGCATTCTTCATCGGTGCCTTATACACAAGGAAGCATATCTTGTTCTTAACGACTACCACACTAGAGCATGTGGTGGTCATTTTTTTGGGTTGGAAACAACCCAAAATATTCTATGTGTCGGTTTCTTTTGGCCTACGTTAATCAAATATTTCGTTGAGTCGGTCAAGAAGTGCCACCCGTGTCAGATATTCTCTCGGAAGATGAGGGCACATCCTGCTCCCATTTTTCACATCATCGTTGTTGGTCCCTTCACTAAGTGGGGGATTGATTTTACTACATGCCACCCGACGTCATCTAGGGGGCATCATTATATCATCATAGCAGTAGACTAATTCACAAAGTGGGTCAAGGCTATGCCAACGTTTAACAATGATGGAGAAACATCAGCTCTCTTCATTTTTAACCAGATAGTAGCAAGGTTCGGCATCCCGAAGGAGATTTTCACTGACCATGGCAGTCACTTCCAAAATAAAATGATGTCCGAGTTAACATCAAATATTGGTTTGAGGCAAGAAAATTCATCACCCTACTACCCACAAGAGAATGGTCAGGTAGAATCTATGAATAAGTATCTCAAGACTATTCTTCAATGGACGATCAATTCTACCAATTCAAATTGGCATTTGATGTTGTACTTGGCATTTTGGTCCTACCGAACATCTATAAAGACTGCCACTAGTTTCTCACATTTTCAACTCGTATACGGGCTGGAAGAAGTCTTGCCTATTGAGTGCCATATCTCATCTTTAAAATTGGCAGTGGAGTTACTGTCAGACACTTCACTGGTTGAGGAACGCCTATTATATCTCGAGAAACTCGATGAGCAACGATGTGATGCAGCCTCAACTAATGAGGTTCATAAGCAATGAGTCAAGTGTCAATATGATCATTTTGTTCATCCTCATATTTTCTCTAAAGGTGATCTTGTCCTGGTCTATGATCAAGACAAGGATCCCCTGGGGGCAGGCAATTTCAAACCCATGTGGTTCAAACATTTCATCATGAAAGAGGTCTTAAAGAAGGGCGCTTACCATCTAGTTGACTTTGAGGGAAATTCCTTGGCGGATCCTATAAATGGGCTCCACCTCAAGAAGTATTACTCTTAGGTTGGTCACCTGGGTGACTTATTGTACATATGTATAGTTCTTATACAGTTTTTTGTCTTTTTTTCTTTATGGATGTGTCATTATTTATGTCATTTTTTTCACTGTGGCAGATGTCAAGTGAATAGGAGGTGTTCTTTGGGTTCGTAGATGGCACTAGCCGACACACTCGGAGGCTTGCTTCCACATCTTGGGTGATTTTCACACCTGAATAAGAAATATCATGATACAAACTGATTCATCTGGGCCATTCTTCCACTCACATCTATGATATATGGAAGAGCATCTACCCTCAGAAATTAAAACATCCTCCATGGGCTATCTATACGATTCTTCCCAAGCATAGAATAATAATTGTCCCTAATTTATGAGCCTATACCATTCACCTAACTGGGCCATTCATCTAGCACTAATCATAGTGCAACCTGGAGAGAATGAGTCTTCCTTAGGGAATTCCTATCCTTGATTTTTGAACTTGGACCATTCACCTAACTGGGCCATTCCTTTGGCATTAATCATAGTGCAACCTGGAGAGAATGAGTCTGCCTTAGGGAATTATTGTCTGGACCATTTCTATGGAAACGACTGTCCTGCACCAACCTCCAAAATGGACCATTCTTTGAAATTGCTCATAATTGTGAACTTTGAAAGAATGGTTTCCCAGCAAGGCGGACCATTCTACTTGACCACTACTCAGAGTGACTTCCAAGAAGAATGATTTTCCTAGACCATTCCCCCACACTTTCCACAAGGGGAATCATTTTCTATAGTACATCAGCAATCTATCGGACCATTTTCATTACAAAAATGATTGTCCGATCTGGACCATTTTTTTGAATTGGAAAATGATTGTCTGTCAGAAATATCGAACCACTTTCCGAACTGCAAAGGAACTACCCAACCTGGACCATTTTTCGAACTGGAAAATGATTATCCATAAATCAATAACATATCAGTGCTCCCTCCCAACCTGGGATTAATCACTTTCTTTTTCAATAAGGAATTCATATCCACGAGCCCTAGATTGTCCCTTAAGTATGCAAACTTTTCATCTTGGATAGAGACTTTACCAAAATATATGTTATCTTCTCATCTGTGGAGATATACTAGAGAACCGCTTCTCCCCTCTGGACTTTATCATAGAGAAAATAATGTGTGATCTCAATGTGCTTTGACCTGTGATGGAACATCGGTTTCTCTAAAGGCTTCACACAGCTCCGATCATCACAATATATCACGGTCGAATCCATCACCCGATCAGACAGTCCATAAACCAACTTACGGAGCCACACTGCTTCCATACAAGCATCACAAGCTAAAATATACTATTCTCTTGCAGTGTTGAGTGCAACAGACTTTTGTTTCCTGCTATCCCATGACATCGTGGCAAAGCTCAAACTGAAACATATCCAAGTATTACTTCTTCTGTCATCTGCANGGAATATTCCTTCCCCATCATCCTCGATGGAAGGGACAGAGCATTCTAGCATGGCCATGCCCTTCTCTGTGGCATAATTTGTGTACAACATTGTCCAGCAAGCTTCGATCGACTCTGATCTAACTCCCACACAGGATTTAGATCCATTTCTCAAGCCTATTTTAGCTCAAGGTTACTTTTCCACTAGAAATTTTTTAGACCTGGTATTTCCCTCAGATGAGGTGATTCTTGAGGCATTGACTAGTCGAGATAGACCCTGGGACGATCTCCATCACAGATCTCACTTCCTCCCAGAATTAAGAAGAATAGAGGCAGGTGATTTGTGTTAACTATGATTGAAGATAGGTCTTGTCCTATTAATCCTCTCGCTACGCACGCAGTTTATGCCTAGGGTAATATGGTGAGTATCATTGAAACGATCCCTATAGATATCTTCATAACTCCTGGCATCGTGGAGAATGTTTTCGTCAGGGCGCACTGCTCCCCCAAAGAGATTCAAATTTATACAAAGTTATTTAAGGAATTTCGCGACGTTTTTGCATGGTCTTACGAGGAAATTTCAGGCATTGATCCAAGAATCATAGAACATGAGATAACGACGTATCCTGATGCCAAACCAGTCTGACAGAATCTTTGTATGGTGGATCCTTGGAAAGCGGCAACAATTAAGGTTGAAGTAGAGAAATTTCTTAAAGCCAATTTTATTTACCCCGTACAGTTGACAGAATGGGTGTCAAATCATGTTTCAGTTAACAAAAAATAGGGTACGATTCATGTTTGCATGGACTACCGTGACTTGAAAAAGGCCTATCTGAAAGATAATTTTCCCACCCCATTCATCGATCATATTGTCGATGAATGTGTAGGTTGTGAGGTATTTTCATTCATGGATATTTTTTCAAGATATAACCAGATTTAGATCAAACCCGAAGACCAGCATAAAACAGATTTTATTTGTCCTTGGGGCACATTTGCATATCGTAAGATGCCTTTTGGCCTAAATAATGTTGGAGCCACTTTTCAGTGGGCCATGTCTTTTTCTTTCCACAACCTTAGACATATAGTTGAGGCTTATCTTGATGATCTAGCATCACGCTCTCGCAAGAGATCTGATCATCCCACACACCTCTGACTAATATTCGAACGATGTCGCTACTATTAGATTCACTTGAATCCTATAAAGTGCAGTTTTTGTGTGACGTCAGGTCGTCTCTTAGGTTTCATTTTTTTGACAATAGGGATCATGGTCGATCGTCTTAAGGTTGAGGTGATAGTTCAATTGCCTCCCCCGTGCACAATACCCCAGCTTCAGATCTTATAGAGGAAAGCAAACTTTCTTCGACGTTTTTTCGTAAACTACGTCGAGATCACTAAAGGGTTCATACGTCTATTGAAAAATGGATTCCCCTTCTACTGGGACGAAGTCACTCAGTGCTCTTTTGAAGCATTAAAAAACACCCTTACATATGCCCCTCTACTCTGGCCTCCCGATTATAATAGAGATTTATTGTTGTACTTGGTCGTTGCAAAGTCGACCATTGGCATGGTCTTGGTTCAGGAGGACGATCTACTCGAGGAGAATGTTATTTATTATATGATTCGAGGCCTAGTTGGGATAGAAGTCAACTATTCCCATGTTGAGAAGCTTGCTTTGGCAGCAGTGCATGATGTCCAATGGTTTTGTCATTATATTTTGCTTCGCAAGACTACCGTCATTGTCATTGTGAACCCCTTTCAATATGTGTTGACATGACGAGTAATTGGTGAAAAGATCAGTAGATGGATTGTAGTCCTTCGGGAATTTAACTTGGATTTTGTCTCCGTGAAATCCAAAAAGTCAATGGTCTTTGCGGAACTTATTTCGGAGCTTCTGGTTGAATCTAGTGATGTTACGCTCAAAGAATTGCCTATTAAAGGAGATCTTTTCTATTCGCATCTTCGGACCTCTGGTATGGAGATATATTATTCTATATCCAAAATTTTAAGCGCCATGCTTCTGCTTCCCGTAATGAGCATCGACGAATTCACCGTCAGGCACAAAACTAACTCATACTCGATGACACTTCGTATCGTCAAGGCGTAGATTGCATTCTTCATCGGTGCCTTATACACGAGGAAGCATATCTTGTTCTTAACGACTACCACACTAGAGCATGTGGTGGTCATTTTTTTGGGTTGGAAACAGCCCAAAATATTCTATGTGTCGGTTGCTTTTGGCCTACGTTAATCAAATATTTTGTTGAGTCGGTCAAGAAGTGCCACCCGTGTCAGATACTCTCTCGAAAGATGAGGGCACATCCTGCTCCCATTTTTCACATCATCGTTGTTGGTCCCTTCACTAAGTGGGGGATTGATTTTACTACATGCCACCCGACGTCATCTAGGGGGCATCATTATATCATCGTAGCAGTAGACTAATTCACAATGTGGGTCAAGGCTATGCCAACGTTTAACAATGATGGATAAACATCAGCTCTCTTCATTTTTAACCAGATAGTAGCAAGGTTCGGCATCCCGAAGGAGATTTTCACTGACCATGGCAGTCACTTCCAAAATAAAATGATGTCTGAGTTAACATCAAATATTGGTTTGAGGCAAGAACATTCATCACCCTACTACCCACAAGCGAATGGTCAGGTAGAAGCTATGAATAAGTATCTCAAGACTATTCTTCAATGGATGATCAATTCTACCAATTCAAATTGGCATTTGATGTTGTACTTGTCGTTTTGGGCCTACCAAACATCTATAAAGACTGCCACTAGTTTCTCACATTTTCAACTTGTATACGGGCTGGAAGAATTCTTGCCTATTGAGTGCCATTTCTCATCTTTAAAATTGGCAGTGGAGTTACTGTCAAACACTTCACTGGTTGAGGAACGCCTATTATATCTCGAGAAACTCGATGAGCAACGCTGTGATGCAACCTCAACTAATGAGGCTCATAAGCAATGAGTCAAGTGTCAATATGATCATTTTGTTCGTCCTCGTATTTTCTCTAAAGGTGATCTTGCCCTGGTCTATGATCAAGACAAGGATCCCCTGGGGGCAGGCAATTTCAAACCCATGTGGTTCAAACCTTTCATCATGAAAGAGGTCTTAAAGAAGGGCGCTTACCATCTGGTTGACTTTGAGGGAAATTCCTTGGTGGATCCTATAAATGGGCTCTACCTCAAGAAGTATTACTCTTAGGTTGGTCACCTGGGTGACTTATTGTACATATGTATAGTTCTTATACAATTTTTTGTCTTTTTTTCTTTATGGATGTGTCATTATTTATGTCATTTTTTTCACTGTGGCAGATGTCAAGTGAATAGGAGGTGTTATTTGGGTTCGTAGATGGTGCTAGATGACACACTCGGAGGCTTGCTTCCACATCTTGGGTGATTTTCACACCTGAATAAGAAATATCATGATACAATTTGAGTCATCTGGGCCATTCTTCCACTCACATTTATGATATATGGAAGAGAAACTACCCTCAGAAATTAAAACATCATCCATGGGCTATCTACACGATTCTTCCCAACCATAGAATAATAATTGTCCCTAATTTATGAGCCTATACCATTCACCTAACTAGTCCATTCATCTAGCACTAATCATAGTGCAACCTGGAGAGAATAAGTCTTCCTTAGGGAATTCCTATCCCTGATTTTTGAACTTGGACCATTCACCTAACTGGGCCATTCCTTTGGCATTAATCATAGTGAAACCTGGAGAGAATGAGTCTGCCTTAGGGAATGATTGTCTGGACCATTTCTATGGAAACGACTGTCCTGCACCAACCTCCAAAATGGACCATTCTTTGAAATTTCTCATAATTGTGAACTTTGAAAGAATGGTTTCCTAGCAAGGCGGACCATTCTACTTGACCACTACTCAGAGTGACTTCCAAGAAGAATGATTGTCCTAGACCATTCCCCCACACTTTCCACAAGGGGAATCATTTTCTATAGTACATCAACAATCTATCAGACCATTTTCATTACAAAAATGATTGTTCGATCTGGACCATTTTTTTGAACTGGAAAATGATTGTCTGTCAGAAATATCAGACCACTTTCCGAACTGCAAAGGAACTACCCAACCTGGACCATTTTTCGAACTGGAAAATGACTATCCATAAATCAATAACATATCAGTGCTCCCTCCCAACCTGGGATTAATCACTTTCTTTTTCAATAAGGAATTCATATCCACGAGCCCTAGATTGTCCCTTAAGTATGCAAACTTTTCATCTTGGACAGAGACTTTACCAAAATATATGTTATCTTCTCATCTGTGGAGATATACTAGAGAACCGCTTCTCCCCTCTGGACTTTATCATAGAGAAAATAATGTTTGATCTCAATGTGCTTTGACCTGTGATGGAACATCGGTTTCTCTAAAGGCTTCACACAGCTCCGATCATCACAATATATCACGGTCGAATCCATCACCCGATCAGACAGTCCATAAACCAACTTACGGAGCCACACTACTTCCATACAAGCATCACAAGCTAAAATATACTATTCTCTTGCAGTGTTGAGTGCAACAGACTTTTGTTTCCTGCTATCCCATGACATCGTGGCAAAGCTCAAACTGAAACATATCCAAGTATTACTTCTTCTGTCATCTGCACTCCCTGCCCAATCTGAATAGATAAATACATGCAGTTGTATATCATAACTCAAACGTCCCATAAAGCAAGTATCCAGTTGAGTATTCTCCAAATACATTAACGATCCAATCAATTGTTGATACAGAGATGGGTCTACTGGATCAAAGTCTCTCAACTTCTTCAGATTTGTCATCATGGGAGTTTGCCATGGATTTTCAATCCATCATCTAGGACTTATGAATAACCATTTCAATAAACTTCCTCTACCATAGGAAGTTTTCACCACACTTTTGTTGTACATGAGAGACTTTGCACCAAGTTTGCTTGAAACCATACAAGGTCTTCTTCCATCTGCATACAAGGGTCTCTTTTTGGTATACCTAAAAACCTTGAGGTTTCTCTACATACGCTTCTTCTTCAATTACTCTGTTGAGAAGAACACTCTTTACATTCATCTGATGTAAACTCCAACCCATGGATATTGTAGGAGATATAATGGCTCAGGTAGAGGTATATTTGTTTACTAGAACAAGTTGTCATCGTAGTCTTCTCCCTCCTACTAGGAGAACCCTCGAGCCCTGAGTCTCACCTTATATATATCAATTCTTAAGTATTTTTCACAATTTCTCACATACATTGTTCTTCATCACAACTTCCTTCCATTCCTTCTGCTTCACTGCTTCTAGTGGGCTCAAACTGGTTCAATTGGTTGTTCTGACTTTTCTTTCTTTCTTGGAATCTTCATGTTCTTGCTCATGTTTCTCTTCAATGTTGGATTCCATGGAATATTCTATATTACATGCCCTTATTTCCTAAAGGCTCCAACCTTCCACCATAGGAACATAAATGTAGATGGACAACCAAGTATATTCATGGATTATTTTCAAAGAAGACTTATTCTAGAGTCAAACTGAACACGTGTTGCTTATCATGGCTTCTACTTCCAATGAATAACATGGATAGATACTTCATAGTATTTATGGATTCTTGTTTAATGGATCATATCGTTGGGGATTAGCTCTCTCCTAATCCTGGCTTCATGCCTGAATGAGAAATATACATGCTCTTCTTTTGGAATTTTGGGATCATCTAACTCCATCTGAGAGAGTCCATGCTTGCGGTTGTTGCATATCTCTTTCCTTTCTACAAAGTGTCACAAGCATTTTATGGTTTCCTTTTTATTTATGACTTCCTTCGATTCTGACTCCTCTGAGTCTCTTTAAGTTTGTTTCTATATGTTCTGATTTTTTCCCTTCTGTAAGTTGTGTCACCCTTATAAACTTCTTCTATGATAGCTTCCACAAGAATTGTTCAACAAACACATTTTACAAGGGTGCCTGAAACAAGAACAACAAGAGAAAACAAGAAATATCTATCTAGAGGAGATGTTTGTTTAACTTGTGAACAAGTACTATAAGAATCTATATCAATAGACCTTTCAAAGACTGCTTTCACAATTTGTAATGTAGCAACTATCATCCTTGATATACACAAATTTGAAGCTTAACAATTTAATCAAACCTAGAACCTGAAGCCTCAACTGATATAGAGGATGTGTTTATTCCTCTGAATGCACTGAATCCAATATTTCATCTTGGAAAAGGTCTCTAATACTTTTCCTGTAAACAAACTCATGTTTTTCTAGATGATATAACTTGGATAGCATATACAAGTGCATACCTTTGAAGTCTTGTAGCATTGTCCAGCTTGTCTTCCAATCTGAAACTAGATACCATCTTGACAAGAAGAGATTAGATTCAATGATTAGAACAAGCTAGAAACTATAAAATTTCAAATTTGACCACATAATCAATTTGACGAGAAGTCAACCTTTGACTTTGACTTTAACTAGCCAAACTTTGACTCTGACTTTGACCAAAAATTCAAACCTGACATTTTTTCTAGCTGAGGGTACCAAGAGGTGTGTTAGGATAGGGCACAATAGGATCTCAAGGAATTAGGTCAAATGTCTGATCATAAGAGCCTGAACATAAGGGTTAGGGTTTGTTGCAGCTGCATAATCAGAAAACCTAGCTACCGATGTAACTGGTGTCATAACGAGCTTAACAAATAACTACCCAATCTGTCTTCCAGTGGTTAGACTATATGAAGATAGTGTGGGCCCATAACCTATTAGAAAATAAATATATGTGCTCATTTTTCATAGACAATATAGCAATATTGTCACCCAACCATAGGCACAGAAGCCACCCCTGAGCACCTTAACCTTGACAGACAGAATAAGTCTGGAATCAGACCAATAGCCAACTAAGGTAGCGCACCTTTCTCCAAGGCTGGCGCACCGAGAAAGAATAACCAAAGACCAAGCAGAAATTCCAAACCATAACCAAGAGAAATTCCAACCAAAAACCAAAATCCCAGTTGCAGCAGCTACAGTTGCACTCCCTCTCCAAACTTGCACACCACTAGTCTTATGCAGTTGTGAGAGTAGGAGTGACAAATGAGCTATAGCACCCTCTTATTTATATTTCTCTTTTTCACCTGTCTAGGTTGACTTATTCTTTTATAGGTTAACACTTAAAGATTAATTATTTTATTGAGTTGACATGTCTTATAGGGTTTCTACACATCTATTTAGGGTTTCTCTTACTTCCCGAAATATTATAGTCTCGTCAAAGGTTACATGTAGAGGTTAATACCTCCCACAGCTACCATAATATCAACATCAGCATATCCCCTCATTGATCATGGATTAAGATAATGTATCCCTTATCAGACCAATTTCGATTGAGGAGGTGGACCAAGCAATCAAGGAAATGCCAACAAGGAAATTCCCCTGGCCATATGGCTTTACCACAATTTTTTTCCATCATTGTTGGCACATTGTACGAGAAAAAGTATGGCATATAATTGAGGATTCTCTTGTCTCTATTGGATTCCTTCATGCTCTCAATTTTACTTTCCTCACTCATATCCCCAAGGACGAGTGGGTCACTCACCCGAAGCAGTTTCATCCAATCACTCTATGCAACATCGTCTACAAGATAATCACCAAGGCAATAGCTCTTAGGCTTAAACCTCTTCTCCCTTTAATCATTTCTCATGAACAATATGGAAATGTATAAGAGTGACATATATTGGACAGTGTAATCATTTCTCATGAGGTAATACACTCTCTGTAGTCCACTCACATCCTTGGTATGATAATCAAGTTAGATCTCTTCAAATTTTTTTATAAGCTCAGCTGGAAATATATGAGATCCCTACTTTTTTATTTTGGTTTCAGTAATGACTGGGTTAACTGGATTATCAACCTCACTTCACAACCTTCTTATCCATATTATTCAATGGGATCCCCTCCAAAACGTTTTCCCCATCCAGAGGAATTCATCAAGGGGACCCTTTTTCCCCCTTCCTTTTTGTCATTATGGCGGAATTTTTAAGTCGTTACATCAAGGCATCCATTGCAGATGGCTCTCTCCAAGGTATTTCACTACATGGTATTCAGTCTCTTGTTTATCATATCCAATTTGTGGATGATACCATGATGATGGGGACTCCCACATCTAGAGAAGCCCTCAAAATTCAAAGTATCCTGAATAACTTTAGCAAATCATATGGCACCTAAGACCTCTATCAACACTGAAAAGTCCCAAATATTTTTCTTAAATGCCCCTGAAGCCATCCAGGCCCATATCGCCTGCATCCTTGGATTTTCTCAAAGCTCCCTTCCATCCAAACATATTGGCATCCCCATCATTGACAATGCCCTTTGTAATAGCTCTTGGGAATCCCTTATTGCATCCTTGGAAAAACATCTTAGCTCATGGAATTTTCAATCCCTTAAGTTGGTTGGTTGTTTGGTGCTCCTTAAATATGTTCTTTAGGCCATCCCCATTTACCTTTTCTCGGCTTTATCTACTCTGAAATCTATGCTCAAAATCATTTGTAACATCCAGATAAAGTTCCTATAGTAAGGAACCAAATATGGTGGGAAATGAGCATTGGTGAAGTGGGAGAACCTTTGTAAACCAAAGCTATCAGAAGGATTAGGTCTAAGGGACCCTTGTTTTCTAAATGTTGTCATGGGGGATAAGATATGGTGGAGATGGTTAAAACACCCAAGAGACCTCTAGTCCCATCTATGGAGACGTAAATATACTCCATATATTGAGGAATCCAAGTTAATCAGATGGAAAGGGAAGCAAAATGGCTCACTTATATGGAACGTTGCATGGATAAATCACTCCCTAGTCCAAGAGTACACGTTCTAGGAAATCAGAAGTGTTCAAGATGCACTTTTTTAAAAAAACTCTTGGCAGCAATTATAGCCACTTCAGCAAAAGGATAACTTGTAGGACATCCACCATCTCACGTAGCACAAAAAATACATCTGAGTTATATACTTCTGGAAGGATTCCGCCTCTCTCCCTCCTTGGAGAGAATGGAAAACCACCCACAGAGATCTCGTACTTCCTCAAGAGTGTAATCTGGGATCGTGGCAAGATGAGTCATCTCTCAAGAGAATCTACATTCGTCATGGGTTTGATATTCCTCATTGGGTTCAATCTTCAAAAGGTGTCTTCTCTATAAAATAAGCCTATGCTATCAAGGCTCATTTCCACCTCCTTCCCAAAGAAAACATATAGATCAACATTTAGAAGGATAACCTTTGGCCTAAGGTTATCACTTTTCTATGGATATTGGTTCAGAATCGCATTCTCACCTGGGACAACCTCAAAAAGTGGGGCTTCATTGGTTCATTGATTTGTCATCTCTGCCTTCAACACGAGGAAACAATGGAACACCTCCTCAATAAATGTACATATATTTTTCTCCTATAGGATCAAGTTTCTCAAGTAATGCACACTTCTAATCATCAACCTGATAGTATTATAGCCATTATATATCACTGGTGATCCCCACCCTTCAAAAACTCCATCTCAAATAGAATATGGAAACATCTTCCTATCTTCATGGTTTGGCATATATTGAAGGAAAGAAACAACATAATTGTCTTCTCTGAACACTCATCAGAGTGGCTCGGAATTCATGAAAGTGTGCAAGAAGCAATCAAAAATCACAAATGATCAGAGGAGGATTTAACTTGTGAGCCTAATGAAAAATCTATTCTTCTCAGTTGATATCTAGGTTCAAATTCAATTCATATCATGAATCCCACTCATCCCCCTTCTATGCTCAGTTCAACCTCATGGCAAAGGCCCCCTAGGTTTCCTCAAGATTAACTTTGATGGCACCTCCAAAGGTAACCCTAGTCTCACGGGCTTTGGCTGTGTCTTTCAATATGAACATAGGAATATTTGCAATATTATTCCTAGCATACTTGGTTATGATACCAATAACTCTGTGGATTTTAGGCCCTAATCAAAGGTATTCAAGCCACCTCTCAGCCTGGCTTTCATCTGATCATAGTGGAAGTTGAATTGCATGTTATTCTTACTATGTTATCTAAGATTTTGAATGGATTTGATCCTGCAAAAATATCTCCCAAATGGAGACTTTTATGTAATATTGAATTCCTCAAAATGATGTTGCTTCCTCACCTTGTTCTCATCCCCTCACATGTCCGATGGGAGGATAACAAGATTGTGGAAAAATTGGCCAATGTTGGAGTTGACTATCGAGAGAAAGATTTGGTATGCACAACCAATAAAAGCCCTGAACATCCCCTACTTCTGGAATGAAAAGAAATGGCTCAAATGGAGGGAATCCCCCCATATGGGGTGTTATTACGTTCATTGTGACCATACGACTATTGGAAATGTGCGTCGACACCTGGCACTCCTCACTCTTCTTGAGGTTAGTGGTTGGTGTATGTTTTATCCCTCATGTCGGGTGTAATAACCAACAATTTATTCAACTGAGTACGATGGAGGATGTAATTCAAAGGCTTGGAACAGAGGTCTTGAATGGTTTTTACAGTTCGTTGGAGGTTGCATTTAATATGAAGGAAAGTTTTAAGTGTGCCCTTGAATTCCACAAGCCCTCAATGTGGATGGAGAGAATAAAACTCAAAGATGGTCGGGGATTTCCTACTATAGCCATTCTGATCATCCCCTAGTCAAGCTCGTAATTTTTTAGACTTGTTCGCTCAATTAGGTTCCTCCTCTTCGTTAGCATGCCTCATGAAAGAGAAAGGGTGCGCAGAGGAAGTGGAGTTTTTCATGGTTTTGGACGTAGACATAGGATCTCTTCCCCAATGGATAGTGATGTTGATAATGAACACCAACACTTGGATCTAAATGTAGTGGAGCAGGAGTTGCACGACATACAGGATGAGGCAGAGTCTTGGGGTTGTATGGTGGATTAGGAGGAATTTCCACTGAGGA
>SNQJ01S0047328.1:52674-81444 GCA_010110895.2 Picea sitchensis | reverse complement strand
TGTCCCAATTGACTTGAAGACTATCGACAGTGTTGAAAATAGTTATTATCCAGATGAATGATGAACAAAGATTTCCCAGACAGAAAATGGTTCAAAACATTTACTCTTCTAGATTAGAAGAATGGCTCTTGTATCACTCTGTGGGGTGAGCATCGTGTCTGATTACTCAAATAGAGTATGGTTTCGAGAGATGATGCAACTGATGACACTGATGATGATGATGGTGGTCATGATCTAGTCATGATATAGTCTATATAACTATGTTGATGCTACCGGGTGAATGGTATTTTTTGTGCTCAAGACTATTACTTGTAATACCTCCCTAGCTAGGAGGGAGTGTTGATATTATGGTAGCTGCAGGAGGTATTTTTCTCCATGTGTAAACCTGATGAGGATAGAATACTCCGGGAAGCAAGAAGAAACCCTAATGAGTTGGCTAATAACCCTAGAACACTTGTCATCTCAAGAAGATAATTTATATTAGGTTATTAGCCTCCAAAAGAAGAAGTCGGCTAGAAGAAATAATATATACTGAACAAACAGATACCTAGAATGAGAAGTCGGCTCAGGTAGTTAGACAGATTTACTATAAATACAGGAGGACAGTCTTCATTATGGCAGACAGTCTCATAATTGCAGAGCATCACTTGTGCGCACTACAGTGCTCAATTTTGTGCGCAGGATTGGAGGAGAGCTGCCATTGCAGCTGCTACAGCTAGAAAATCACGTTTGGCTTGGAATATATCTTGGTTAGGGGTTGGACTATCTGATCAGGTCTTGTTGGTGTGCTATCCTTGGGGAAAGTTGCACTACCCTTTGTTTGGCTATCTAGATTATGGTTTTCTTCCAGAGTGATTCTCTGTCAAGGTTAAGGTGCTCGGAGGGTGGCTTCAGCCTATGGTTGGGTGACAATAACGATATTGTCAATGGTAAAATGAGAACATCCATTATATTATAACACCCTTTTCCCTGATTTCAAGATAAATCAGTTAATGAGGGAGGTTGGTATTTGAACAACCAACCACCCTAATGAATAGAAGTATGGAGTGCTTCCAAAAGGGATAAGAAGCTGTCAGCTAGAGGATAGAAGGAACGATCACCACGGGTCCCCAGAATTGACCCATGGGTTTCCTTATGATAGAAGAAACAAAAGGATAGATTGAGAACCTTCCCAAGCTATGCGTGCAAGAGAAGCACAAGATTTTAGAGAGAAGGGAGGAGAGTATCAAAAGGGGGGGGCATGGTAGTAGGACTCATGTGAGAGTTTAGAAACTCAACCCGAGATGCGAAGGCTATGCGATGGATACTGGGAAGGTATCTTCCAAACCTCATGGAGGCCTGAGCTAGGTGAGTGTGGGGAAATATCTACCAAGAGTAGTGTGAAGGAGAGTGTCCTTCAAAAATTATTGAGAACCCATAAAACCCGACCTGAGCTAAGAGGGATCTGAGCTTGATGCTGGGAAGGCATCTGATAAAACTTGAAGAGGCCTGGGCTAGATGGGTGTAAGGAAAATCTCTACCAAGAGTAGAGTGAAGGAGAGTGACCTTCAAATATTACTAATAACTTGAGATAGATTCCCTAGTGGTATCATGGCCTAGCAAGGGGGTGGCTAGAGTGCTAAGAGTGAATGCATATGAGCCTATGGTTGGGTGGAAAGGAGAACACCCACAGTCAGTTGGCCGGTTGTAACCTATAATCAGATAAGTATATATTCACTCCATGTAATTAAATGGAGAATAAGGATAGATTCCTGTGATTGTGTATAACTATGTAGACATGGTCAATGGTGTTGATATTGTTCTATTGGAAGTCATTGTACTCGTATAAGAATATATATGAATTAAATTGCATGTGTATTGCATGTATGAGCAGGAGGACCCTGTGTTTTATCTTAATTGATTAAATAAATAGTATAATCAATTTCCCCTTGTGAATATAACTCTATATACATCGACATGTTTGTTCCTCTTGGGTGCATAGCAAAGTATTGTCGTGGTGTGATTCCTGTGAAAACAAAAGAGGCTAGAAAGTTAAGAAATGAATAATAATTTCCCAAAAAGAATGGGATATTGTAATAATAACATGTTGAAGGCCCAAGAAGCCTGATATACCTTGTGTCATTAATCTCTCCTTTTTAAAAATGGTTATGTGGAATGAAATCCTTATTTGGGTGAATAAGAAGTAAGGATTATTTCTTGCTGGAAGAATGAATGAAGAAATTCCCTATACTTGGGAATGTTTATGTGCAGTTTGGAGCGCTTTAAAGCTCTGTGAAAGTCTCCTTATTGGAATGGAAAACTTGATGGATGGAAATATTCCCCCAAGCAGTGAAGAGAGAATTCCTTAGTCAGTTTAGAGGAGAATTGCATATATCATGAAGGCTTGGTAAGCCTTAGAAAATATAGGAATAAATTCGTGAACTTCTGAGTCCTGAATCAGACTGAAAACCTGGGGAAAAACCTATGTTTTTAGCTTGAAGGAATCACAACCGTTGGATCGACGCAGTGAATAGATCCCAACCCTTCGTCAAAGTAGGATATGATGCCCGTATAATATGTACCTCGAGTCAACCAGATCCGTTGATCTGTCAGAGGATTAGAGGAAGGGAGATCCAGACCATTGGTTGGAGGATGATGGTTGGAGTATCCTTGGGGACCCAGAGTGAAGGTACTCTAATGGGAAAGGCCCTGAGGGGAAATATGGACCATTGATTGGAGTAGAGGTGAGATCAATTCTCAGTCGTAGATCTTTGTAGGGTCTTGTATAAGTGAGGTTAAGAGGAAGGTGACGTCTTGCTGACATCATGCTGACAGGGAATGTTTACATACCCAAGGGTAATATGTGGCATCTTGTAATTGGTCGAATGAATTTAGAGAGTGTCTTTGTTGATCTTATACCTTTGAATGGGAACTTTAATTATCGAGCGCAGGATATGTGGGTGGAGAGATATCCATCGTTGATCGAAGATTATGCTATCAAAATTCTTGTACATGGGGTTGATGAGGGACTCTAAGGGAAGAGCTCTGAGAACAAACCCAAGTCATTAGATCTATCAAAGTGTCTGCAAGAAAGGATATGAATCATCAGATCCATAGTAGTGATTTTCGTCGGAGTTTGGTACTTGGAGTAACCTAGCACACTGAGGTGTAGGCACTCTGATGGTAAGACTTCGAGGGGAAATTTTGACCATAGATTAACTAGAGTCCAAGAAGAGACCTTAGCCACTGCATCTATGATCCTACCTAAAGGGAAATAAAGGAGTACGATGGCATCATAATGATGGGTAATACCTGCGTGGTGGATTACATGTCCCTTAGGATGACACTTGGAGATAATTGATTGGTCGAGCGTACACCTCGTTGGGAAAGAAGGGCCTTAAAAATCCATTTTAATTAAGGGATCAATAGGATGTTGTGGATAGTTCCATGTGGTGTAGATATTTGACACTTGTATGTGAGATTCTGTGGGAAATATGTATGCCACATGGTTGGTGGCGATGGTACCACGTGTCATGCAGAGAAGACGCCATGTGTCAAGAGGATTTGGTACATGTAGGTGAAAATCCGAGAAAATATGGGTCGTTCGTCAAAGTTTGAAAGGTTGGAAAGGTTATGTGGTGGTAAAGAATTCAGACGAAGATGAAGGCATCGACGATGTAATGAGATTCGTTGATAATTCAGATACCCTATCTTACCCAGGGTGTATCTACAAACGTAGGATGACCCAGAAGATGAAATTTTTACCACAACTACCTTGATATGTTTTTATGAATATTTTTCTGGTTTCAGGGTCTGAAACGTCACAAAAAAAAGTTTATAGCAAAAATTTTGTGATGACTAAATTTAGGATGATTCTAGAACCCTATCTTACATAGGCTATATCTCCTAAAGTATAAGGCCTAAGGAGTTTAAATTTGAACCCCACACACCTTGATCCATCTACTAAATATCCTCCAAGGGGTTCCTTCTTACACTTCATAAAAAGAATGTTATAGTGACAATTCCAAAGTGTCTTAGATGCAACAAAGAAACCCCAATATCTTGAGCTCTAATACCAAATGTTAAGAACCAAATATCAAAATAGCATAAAAAACCTCAGAATAAGTACTCAATGCCTTGACAAAGAGATAATTTCAGATAATAAGCCTCTTCGAGGGGGAAACTTCCTTATACACCACATAAATTTACAAATACAAGATGATTCCAAATGAAAAGGTATCCTTGGTATATATAGGAGACTAGGAGGTACAATTACAACTAATGGACCCAAGCCGACATAAATAAAATAACATTACTAATTTAATATGCCCCAATTAAGGGGTAATATGACACTATTTAGGGATTAACATATATTCATTTGGTATATCATCAAATTAGAATGAGGTAGGAAGACATTACCAAAACAACTTTTAGAACACATGAAGGTAATTATGAGTTTTTGGTTATGCCATTTGTACTTACTAATGCACCTTCAACATTTAAAATATTGATGAATTCTGTTTTCAATCCCTTCCTTAGAAAATTTGTGTTAGTACTTTTTGATGACATACTAATCTACAAAAAAATCTTGGGAAGAGAATGTACAACATTTTGATAGAGTATTACAACTATTGGAAGAGCAACAACTTTATGCAAAGCCTTCCAAGTGTTCCTTTGGGGTTCAAGAAGTGGAATATTTGGGTCATATTGTATCTCATGAAGGTGTAAAAGTGGACCCTAATAAAATTAAAGCTATGAGGGAATGGCCAATTCCAAAAACCTTAAAGAAACTTAGAGGATTCGTAGGGTTGAAAGGTTATTACCACAAGTTTGTCAAGAACTATTGTCAAATAGTAGCACCTCTAACAACATTATTAAATAAGGAAGCATTTTCTTAGACTTAAGAAAAAACAAAATATTTTGAAAAACTTAAGGAGGCTATGTGTACAACTCCCATCCTGGCCACACTTGAATTCAAAAAAACATTTATTATGGAGTGTGATGCCTCAGGCCATGGAATTGGTGTAGTTCTAATACAATAAGGAAGAACACTTTCCTTTGAAAGCAATCAACTTAAAGGAAAAAAATTACTCAAACCTATTTATGAAAAATAAATTTTATCCATACTACATGCAATTAAGAAATGACGCCCTTACCTAATAGGAAGGTCACTTCAAAGTAAAAAAAATCATGATATTTTGAATTACTTCTTGGAGAAACAATTATTTTCAGAAGAGAAAAAATTTAATGGGTTACAAAGATGCTAGGCTATGACTTTGAAATTATCTACAAAAAAGGAAAATATAACGTTGTGGAAAATTCTCTTTCAAGGAAAGAAGAAGAAACATAATGTTTACTATGTGCTATTTCTATTCCGCAATCTGATTGGGTGGAAGGAGCCATGATATAATGGAATTACAATCAAGAGGTGTGCAAGATCATTCAACAACTACATGAGGACCCTAGTTCATTAGACAATTTTGTATGGAAGAATGATTTTCTATGGTATCATGATCTCCTATATCTATGTAAGAATTCCCAACTCAAACAGAAGGTCCTTCGGGAATCACACACTTCTCCTATAGGAGTGTTAGCACCACCATTTTTCTTTCCATTTAGAGTCGGTTTTGAGTCACGTTATGATCCATGCGCCCAAACATGTGAAGTCGGGTACGTAACACTACGAGGTTGAAGTCAGAAAATGGTCGGTTGGCCCTTGGAAATGGGAAAGGGTGTCAGAGTCAGAAACTGTATACGTGGTACATGCATGTCTTTTCCCAAAAGGTCAAATCTCGTTAAGAATCCAGTTTCTACGTACCCTTGTCGAGTCAAGTGGTTAATAAAGGTTGCGTCGGAAAGTGCCACAATTATTATCATTTCATCATGAAGGCCGAGGGAATGAAAAATCGCAGCGTTCGTATTATACATGCACTGCAAACCGTATCACATGCATTCCACACACGGGGATTTTCCATGAACAACCTGAAGTTCGAATTGAAACATTTGTCGCCATAAATTCATTGGTTTCTAGCATGTTTTCCTCTCTTGGATGAATTGTTATAAATCTCATATGCTCGACGTGCCCTCCAGTCATAGAACCAGGGATAAGATTTTTTCGCAGTTTCCCTTTGCCAATCTAGTTGGTTTAGAACCGCTCCCCAGTGCATTTATTCAAAATGTTGCGCGCAGAGTATACCTTGGTCGCGCCATGGCGGCTTCACAGAGCAAAAGAAAGGGTGTGTGGAGAGGTAGAAACGTGAGGTACGAACCTCAAAGAGATTGGAATTCTTTCACACCTGCGACGACCATTCCCAAAGACATGGAAGAAACCATTCTTTCACTTACAAAAGATACCAGATAAAGTCATGGAACAACCGAAACAAATAAATTCATACAGAAGGGGGAGACGACAGGAGCCTCCTCCTCTAAACAGAAGTTGCCTTAGAGGAGGGGCAGGCAGAGAAAGAGCGAGGAGACCATGAAGGCTAAAATTCTAGAAGGACTGTACGTCAAATTGGCAGTAGGAGGACTACTCAGACGCGTCACCCTGCTAGAACCTGTTAGGAAATTGATCCGAAAATGCAAGATCAGAATAAGGAAAGAGGATGTCGCGGGAACGAATGAGGAAGAGCCATATCAGCAGCTGAAGCAAGAAAAGCTAGCTATTTCCGAGATTTATTAGGAGAATAGGGAATTAAAGAGACAACTAGTGACAAAGACCGCAAAAGCATTGGCTGAACAAAGTCATGGAAGGAACATGGCATAGCTGAAAAGGAAACCTAAAGAGGCACAAAACATTATTGTCCAACTGTCAGAGGCGCAAAGGCTACCAGAAGAAAGGCACATGGAGCATCCTAGAGAATGAAGAGTGACCGAACAGGAAATTTGCATGGCTCTTGCCAGCGCACAAAAAGAGAAAGTTTAACGGGTGACATTCTTCTTCATGGTAGTTTTGAGTGATACGCGTCCTCTGAAGCATCTTACCATTTTGATAATGGTCACGAGAATCGAACAACTGTTTGTTGCGCACATCTCTCCAACAAATAGGCGTGTAACAGAAGACAAAACCAACATTGTAGACAACAAATTTTTGACAGACACCTGTTCGCCAGGATACCCGATCAAGATATACAACGACACATTTTTCCCTACGTCAGATTCTGATCGACGATCAGACCCCGTGGCGAACCTGAAGGCAGCCGTCAGTAGACAAGTTTGATTGTTTCCTACTTTTGGATAGTGCCATGCGAAGAGTCTCTGGTGCATGTGGTGCGTTTTTTCCTATTTTAGGGTTAGCAGTTAGAAAGCAGGGCAGCCCAAGCGACGCCCTCGTTTATATATTTCATATTTTCGATGTAAGCCAGGGTGGTTGGCAATTTTGAGAAAATGACTGCTATTGTATGTAAACTGAGTTTTTGACCGAAAGTTAATGCAAAGGTCCTGTGATTTGATGAAAAGATTCTAGTTGTGATAGTCGGATGTATTGTGTCTCTTTCTTTGCGTATGTGTTTCCTATTACCTTTTATTTCATATCTCATATTGTCTATTTCGGAACAAATTTTTGAACCTGTGGATTTGCTGTACAATGCCCCTTGTTTGCACCACTTAGAAAAAATGTTTTCCTCTCAAACTAACTCTGAATTCATCCACAACGACACTCTTGAGTTACTTCCTATGTTTTTATCCCGCCACACTTTACGATTTACACTGAAGGTTGTTGCTCGCCTAGCCTTTTCCTTTCGAATTCAGTCACTGAGTCATTTGTTCCATCTCTTCCTCAGATCGACCCCAAAAAGGTCCAAAAAGGCTAGTTTTTGGGTCTCAAATTTGCTTGAAAGAGTTACCTTCATCGTCATTTTATCAACCAAATAGATTTATGGAGTGCTAACATTCTGGCGCCGTTGCCGGGGACGAATTTGAAAAGATTTTCCCCGGGAGATTGACAAACATTGTAGTTTGACCCCTGAGGGTAACAAAGGGAAAAGAACCCATACCAGTTGAAACCTTTACCCTGATGACTCCAGTCTGAACAAACTAGTATCCCCAAGTAGCACTACTCGGGAAACCTAGCTCCAAAGACTTTTTAAACCAGAGAGAATCCTGACCCAAACCCCTCTGAGCCTGTGTACGACCCAAAGAAGATTTTTTCCAAGGCTAGAGAGTAGGTGCCAAACCCATTTTTATTTCATGGAGAGAAGTTTGTCCTTGCCCAAAGATGGTGCATAGAGCATTGACGACCTAGAGTTTGACGTACTTTTTGAGAAACCTCTGTTTAGGTCTAAGTTAGAAACCAGTTTGGAAAAGACCGCCTTCGACTCGAACAATTTTTGAGCCCTAGTGACAAATAGTATCCCACAAAATATGAATCCCCCTAGGGCTATGACTACTAGATTCTCTCCCCTCATCCTACTAGCCCAATTACACAAATTGCCTCATAATTATAGCCAAAGAATCATACTCTATGATGCTGAGGGAAATGTTTCCGCCGAGAAACACCTGGACTGGTTTAACGACTTTGTCGACCTGGAGGAGGTAGACTACAGGGATTAAAAAATGAGGCTTTCTGCACAAAGACTTTCAGGAGAAGTAAGAAAGTGGTTCAAATCCCTCTCGCCTATGAGCATTCGAGACTTTGCAACATTCAAAAGGTCCTTCCTAAATAAATGGGGGGATAAGAAAAACCCTTTGCAACTACTAACACAATACAATAACATGAATAAATTACCGGAGGAAACGGTACAAGAGTTCTCAGCTCATTTTTTTAAGGTATACAACTCCATCCCTACTGAAGTAAATCCCCCTCCCAGTGCTGCGTAGTTTCTGTATGCATATTCCTTCGACAGTGACTTTGCTCTAGTGCTGAGAGAAATAAGATTGATGAGTCTATATGCCATAATGCGTAACACGGTTGAGGTTGAAGTGAACATGATGGCGTCGGGAAAAATCAAACCGAAGTTCAATTGGGGTGATAAAATACCCCAGGGAGATGCACAACCATCGATGTCGTGGTCCTCAGATGACAAATTCGACATGATGATGAAGACCATGGAAACGTTGATGGAAACAATGTCCATGGGAAACATGCCTTCTGTACGAGAACAAAATGACCCACAACCCATAAATCCAAATCTCCGGAGGGGTCAGATTCCTCAAATCAAGCAGCGGGACCAAGGTGAGTAGCAGATGAGACCTCCTTTCCAGAACAACTATGCAGATGAGGATTTCGACCAATCTTTCTAGGATAAGATGCATTGTTGTGACGACAAAAACTTGCGTTTGTTCTTGACAAAGAGAGAACACGATCGATATATGAGCCAAAAAGAAGACTTTGCGCTAGAAACTGATGATGGTATTATACTCGAAACATATGATGCACTGTCTTGGGAGACAGGGGAATTTAAGAAAGGTTATCAGAATGTTATCATGTAGTTCCAGAAGAAGTACAACCTCCAGAGTAAATATGTACCTGCCGAGCCGAAACAAACAGACTCCGTAAAGAAGCCTATAGTGAACACACCTTCAACGAGTCGACCGAGATCGGACAACGTAGCCAAGGATGAAACCGAGAAGGTGAAGTCGAAGAAGGAAGTCCCCAAAAAAGCTCCAGAGACAGGCTGGGAGACAAGTGGAAAAGAGGTAGAAAAAACCTATTCCCCTTTCAATTTTGAACACGAAATGGCCAAAATAAAAATCTCTGTCCCATTAAATGAGTTGATTAGAAAGGGTGAGTATCGAGAACAAATCATTAAAATGCTGAAAACGAGAGGGGTCCCTGATACTCTGAACATTCGAGACGACCACCCTGCCATCTTGTTTGGTCCGTGCGTCGAAGAGACAAGCGATGATGGAGATGTCCCCCCTTTTTATGTCAGTCTGAAGATCCATGATCTAAACTTGCATAATGCCATGCTTGATTCTGGCGCATCACACAATCTCATGTCGAAGGTGGTCATGGACAAGCTGGGTTTAGAAGTCACTAGACCATAAAAGGACCTTTTTTCCTTCGATTCGAGGAAAGTCAAATGTTTGGGTCTTATCAAAGATCTGGTTGTATCGCTGGCTCAAATCCCCACCAAGAACATGGTCATGGACATAGTCATCGCAGACATACCCCCAAAGTTAGACATGCTTCTTTCGAGATCGTGGGTTGTGAAGTTGAAAGGCACGTTGCAGATGGATATGACTTACACCACTATCCCTGTTTTTGGCCACGACAGAAGGCTATACAGAGAAGTGTTGCTGAAATACATGGTAAGAATCAAGATGTAGCCCCACAACCATCCTATATACGACATCGACACCGAAGTAGGTTCATCTATATTGTACAATGACTTTAACTTAGGAGAAGAGGGATTGACGACCATCACGACAACTGACGAGGAAACCACGCAGGAAACAATAAAAGGCGGCGACCCAGAAGACCGCATGGAAAATGAGGTTTGGAACATGAGTTTTGATGACACAGTCAGCTGAGAAGGAGATGGGGCTAGTATATGGGTAAGCCCCCCTAAAGAAATCACAAATTTGCATTCATACAAACTCGCATTTGAATGCACTAACAACATGGCCGAGTATGAAGCGCTAATGTTGGGCTTACAAGTTTTGAAAGAACTAGGTGTGTAGAGGATAACAGTGCACAAAGATTCCAAGATGATCATAAATCAGGTGAAGGGTGTGTATCAGACCAAACATCCCAGACTGCGCGCATACAAAAATCTGGATTTGGACCTTCTCGAAGGATTTTCGGAGTATGAACTGACTTCTATCCCTAGAGAACATAAATAGATAGCCGATGCGTTGGCCACCTCAGCCTCAATTTTCAAGATTCCCATTCTCCCAGATAAAAGATATGAAATCGAGGTCAAGCACAGGCTGACAGTACCCGACAACATCAAACACTGGCAGGTGTTTGACGATGACAAGCAGGTGGAAAGGTTCCTCCTCATGAGCGATGAGTTCGCTAACACAAATATTGATGGGGAATAATATGACGAAAAAGATGAGGGCGCAGACGCGCGCAGTGACGATGACCCTTTCCAAAACCAGATCGTGGGAAGGGATATAATACAACTAAAAAACAATATTATTCCAAAGGGGTTCATGCCGCAGAAAAGTTGTTTGACGAAAATGATGTGGCTAAGAACCCCAAGATCACCGCAAGCGCAGAAGACGTGGAAGACTGCAACATCAGGACTGAGGCAAAGTAGAAGATGGTAAAATTATAAAAAACACTCAGTCCAGAGGTTAAGCAGGATTACATAAAACTCATGAAAGATTTCTCGAACGTCTTTGCGTGGAGCTACAATGATCTGAAAGTGTATGACACAAAGGTGATCCAACATGTTATCCCTCTCAAGGAAGATCATAAACCTTTCAAAAAAAAGTTGAGACGGATAAACCCCCTATTACTGTCACTGATCGAGAAAGAGGTAAATAAGCTTTTTGATGCCAAAATCATTGTTTCCTTAATATTCTCAAAGTGGGTAGCTAACTTAGTACCCGTGAGAAAGAAAAGCGGCGAAATTAGACTGTGCATAGACTTCCGAAATTTGAATAAGGCGTCTCTCAAATACCACTACCCCCTTCCCAAAATGGACTACATATTTCAAAAGGTAGTGGGATATCAGAAGATGTCCATGTTGGACGGTTTCTCAGGATATAACCAAATCATGGTCCACCCAGACGACAGAGAGAAGACGACCTTCACCACTCCATGGGGAACGTTCATGTACGCCAAAATGTCGTTCGGCTTGATGAACGCTGGTGGCACTTTTCAAAGGGTGATGGACATCACGTTTGCTGATGAGAAGGAAAAATTCATCGTAATTTACCTTGATGACATCACAGTGTATTCTACCTCCGACAAACAACACCTCGAGCACCTGAAGAGGGTTTTCCAAAAGTGCAGAAAGTTCGGCATATCACTGAATCCAAAGAAATATCATTGCACAGTGGAGGAAGGCAAGTTGTTGGGGCACATCATTTCCAAAGAAGGTATTAAAATAGACCCCAACAGGTTTGAAGGGATCTTGAATATCGACACCCCGCGCAGTAAAAAGGAGGTACAATCTTTCCTAGGTAAGGTGAATGTTTTGAGGAGATTTATCCCAAACCTGGCGGAAATCATAAAACATATAACTTGTATTCTCAGGAAGGGAAATGAGATTAAATGGAACCCATAAGCCAAGAGGTCCTTCAAATATATCAAAGTGGCTCTGACTAAAGCCCCGATGTTAGCCACCCTGGACTTTACGAAGGATTTCCTCCTTTTTTCATTCGCCTCAGAACACACTATTGTTGGAGTATTGTTGTAGAAGGACGAACAAGATTTTGAGAAACCCATAGCCTACTTCAGCTGGTCGCTGCACGATGCCCCCCTAAATTATGAAATTATAGAAAATCAGGCATATGCCTTAGTAAAATATTTGAAGGAATTCAGGACATACATATTGCACTCCCATGTCATCGCCTGTGTACCCAACAGTTCAGTAAAGGAAATCCTAACTCAGCCTGATCCGAAAGGAAGGAGAGGAAAGTGGATAGCAGCTATGTTAGAATATGACCTTGATATCAAGCTGAAAAAGATGATCAAGGGGAAGGGCCTCGCGAAGTTGATGGCGCAGTCGGACTGCGACGTTGTGGGTATGCACTTCATTGCCAATCTGTCGGAGTGTCCTCAAGAAGAAAAAGCTGCGTAGATACCACATCACTTCATTGATTTTTCGTGGTATGCAGACATCATATATGTTTTAGAAAATCTACAGGATCCTCCAGGAGTGAGAAATACTAAGGCAATATTCCTCAAGCTTAAGGCGATTAAGTTTCACGTTTTGGACAATTCACTGTATTGGAAAGATCCCGAAGGAATATTGTTAAGATGTTTGCTGGAAGACGAGGTGAAACGGGACATACAAGAGTTTCACAGAGGCGACTACGGAGGGCACCACTATTGGAAGACCACCGCGCACAAGATCCTAAGGGTTGGTTATTACTGGTTGACGATTTTCGCTGACGTATATAAAGAGGTCTCCAGCTGCCACGAGTGCCAGATTTTCGATGGGAGAAGAAAGATATAGCCTCTCTCGTTAAATCTAGTCTCAATCAAATCACATTTCATGCAGTGGGGCCTAGATTTCATAGGAGAGATAAACACACCATCCTTCGCATAGCATAAATGGATTCTCACGACCATTGATTATTTTACGAAGTGGATTGAGGCGGTTCCCACAAAGCAAGCCACCGACGTGATCATCATACAGTTCCTGGAGACAAACATTTTGTCAAGGTTCAGGTGTCCTGTTAAGAAAATAACAGATAATGCGGTCGCATTCAAGTCTAAAAGGATGGAGAAGTTCTGTCAGGAATATAACATAACCTTGGGGAATTCCATGACATATTATCCACAGGGAAATGGGTTAGCAAAATCCTCGAATAAGAGCCTGACCAGAATCATCAAAAGGCTCTTGCAAGACAATAAGAGAGCCTGACATAAGAAGCTTATCTACGCTATGTGGGCAGATCGGATTACCACAAAAAATTCCATATCAATGTCACCTTTTCAGATTGTTTACAGCATAGATGCGATCTTCCCTACTGTGATGGGACCACGAATCAGAAAATTGTTGCAAGAGCAGGACGCCAAGCCAAATGATGTGTAGAGGAGGATAAACTCGTTGATTCACACGCAGCAGGCGAGGGAGCAAGTGTATAACCGATCTCAACTCCATCAGGAGAGGATAAATAAATCTTTTGACAAACATTCCGAGAAGGAAGATCTTCAGGTGGGAGATCTGGTGTTGAGATGGGATGTGAGAAATGAAGATAAAGGCAAACACGGAAAGTTTGATCACCTTTGGACGGGGTCGTACAAAATCAGCGCGTATTGCGGAGACAATGCTTATTTCCTTAAAGGACTGGATGGAGAGTGTCTTGGTTGGGGGCCTGTAAACGACAGGTTCCTCAAACGTTACCTGATGAAATAAAGTTTGTATAATTCATTTGTCATTGTAAATAGTCATTTAAATTGCATCGAGTCAGTAGGTCAACAGTGAATTGAAGCCCGAAGTGAAGGCCCTAAGTTTATGCTGAAGTCTTAGAAGCTGTGTCATCGAATCTAGTTTGTTTTTTCCGTCTGTCGTTTATATTACTTAGTGTCTAGATGTCGAATAAAGCCCAATGGTCAGGCACCTGGTCTACTGTTCTTTGCTATCTCACAGGGAGGATAACATCCCTGTTGGAGCCAACTGTTAACGCTGCCATTTTTCTTTCCATTTAGAGTCGGTTTCGAGTCACGTTATGATCCATGTGCCCAAACATGTGAAGTCAGGTACGTAACACTATGAGGATGAAGTCAACAAATGGACGATTGGCCCTTGGAAATGGGAAAGGGTGTTAGAGTCGTAAAATGTATATGTGGTACAGGCATGTCTTTTCCCAAAAGGTCGAATCCTGTTAAGAAGCTAGTTTCTACGTACCCTGATTGAGTCAAGTGGTTAATGAAGGTCATGTCAGCAAGTTCCACAGTTATTATCAGTTCATCATGAAGGTCAAGGGAATGAAAAATCACACCATTCGTATTATACATGCACTGCAAACCGTATCACCTGCATTCCACATGCGGGGATTTTCCATGAACAACCTGAAGTTCGACTTGAAACATTCGTCACCATAAATTCATTGGTTTCCAACATGTTTTCCTCTCTTGGCCAACTTGTTATAAATATCAGATGATCGACGTGCCCTGCAGTCACAGAACCAGGCCTAAGCTTTTTTCGCAGTTTTCCTTTGCCAATCTAGTTGGTTCATAACCACTCCCTGGTGCATTCGTTCAAAACGTTGCGCATAGAGTATACCTTGGTCGTGCCATGGCAGCTTCTCAGAGCAGAAGAAAGGGCGCGTAGAGCATCAGAACTGTGAGGTCCAAACCTCAAAGAGTTTGGAATTATTTCGCACCTGTGGCGACCATTCCCAAAGACGTGGAAGAAACCATTCTTTCACTTACAGAAGATACCAGATCAAGTCATAGAACAACCAAAATAGAGAAATTCATACAGAAGAGGGAGATGACAGGAGCCTCCTCCTCCAAACAACAATTGTCTCAGAGGAGGGGCAGGCCAAGAAAGAGCGAGGAGACCACGAAGGATAAAATTACAAAAGGACCGCGCATCGGATTGGCAACTGGAGGAATACTCAGACGCCTCACCCAGCTAGAACCTGCCGGGAAATCAAGCCAGAAATGCGAGATCAAAACAAGGAAAGAGGAAATCGTGGGAACAAATGAGGAAACACCATCTCAGCAGCTGAAGCAAGCAAATATGGTTATTGTCGAGCTTTATCAAGAGAATAGGGAATTAAAGCGACAAAGACTGCGGAAGCATCAGCTGCACAGAGTCGTCAAGGGAACCTAGCATGGCTGAAAAGGCAGCTTAAAGAGGCGTAAAACATTATTTTCCAGCTGTGAGAGGTGCAAAGGTTGGAAAAAGAAAGGCACACAGAGCATCCCAGAGAATGCGGAGCAACCGAACAGGAAATCTGCGTGGCTCTTGCCAGCACACAAAAAGAGAAAGTTTAATGGGCGACATTTTTCTTCACGACAGTTTTGAGTGATATGCATCCTCTGAAGCATATTACCATTTGGATAACGGTCACGAGAATCGAACAACTGTTTTCTGCGCACAACTCTCCAACAAATAGGCGCGTAACAGAAGGCGAAACCAACATTGCAGACAATAAGTTTTTGACAGACACCTGTTTGCCAGGATACCCGATCAAGAGATACAGCGACACATTTTTCCCTACGTCAAATTCTGACCGACGATCAGACCCCGTGGAGAACCTGAAGGTAGCTGTTATTAGACATGCGTTATTGTTTCCTACTTTTGGATAGTGCCATGTGAAGAGTCTCTGGCGCATGTGGCGCGATTTTTCCTAGTTTAGGGTTAGCAATTAGCAAGAAGGGCAGCCCAAGCAACGCCCTCATTTATATATTTCATCTTTGTGATGTAAGCTAGGTTGTTTGGCAATTTTAAGAAAATGACTACTATTGTATGTAATCTGAGTTTTTGATCGAAATTTAATGCATAGGTCCTGTGATTTGATGAAAAGTTTCTAGTTGTTGTGATAGTCATATGTATTGTGTCTCTTTCTTTGCGTATGTGTTTCCTATTACCTTTTATTTCATATGTCATACTGTCTATTTCAGAACGAATTTTCGAACCTGTGGATTCGTTGTACAATGCCCCTTGTTCGCGCCACTTAAACAAAACATTTACCTCTCAAGCTAACTCTGAATTCTTCCACAACGACTCTCTTGAGTTACTTCCTGTGTTTTTCTCCCTCCACACTTTATGGTTTACACTGAAGGATGTTGCTCGCCTAGCATTTTCCTCTCAAATCCAGCCACTGAGTCATTTTTTCCATATCTTCCTCAGATCGACCCCATAGCCCAAGTTTTACTTTTCTACGCCAATATAACTAGAAACCATTTTTACCATCGGTGTTAAATCTAGCCATTGTTTTCAAAGTCATATCCCACGCGGAGACCGCGCCATTTCTGAGAGAGCCCTCTCCAGGTCCGAAAAGGCTAGTTTTTGTGTCTCAAAGTTGGTTGAAAGAGTTACCTTCATCATCTGTTTATCACCCAAATAGATTTACGGAGTGCTAACAAGGAGGAGATTTGGTATTCTTGAAAACATACCAAGGGATCAAGAAGTATTTTTTTCAGGAAAGTATTAAAATTGATGTTAAAAAGTTTGTGTTTGAATGTTTAGTTTGCCAACATAATAAGGGAGAAACAATCAAGACTTCAGATCTCCTACAAACATTAGCTATACAAGTTAACATTGGGAAGAAGTTTCAATGAATTTTGTTACAAGTTTACCCAAATCCAAAGGAAATATTGTCATCATGGTAGTATCAGATCGACTGACAAAGAATGTCCATTTTTTCTCTCTTTCTCATCCTTTTAAAGCAAGTACAATAGCCGTAGAATTCATGGAAATAGTTCAAAAGCTACATGGAGTCCCCAAGATTATTGTAAGTGGCAGAGATCCAATTTTCACTAGAAATTTTTGGATTGAATTATTTTCTTGTTTGGGTACTCAATTGGCTCACAACTCATCTTACCACCCTCAATTTGATGGGAAAACTGATATTGCGAATAAATTTCTAGAAGGATATCTTTGTTGTTTTTCATACGATAAATAGACACAATGGGTCAAATGGTTTCCCTTGGCGAAATGGTGGTACAACACATCCTTCCATACTTCATAAAAAATGTCACCATTTCTAGAAATTTATTGATATCATCCTCCATCCATTACATAACCATTGAAAGGGGGTACAAAGGTTCAAGTAGTGGAGGACCACAGGGAACCAACAAGAGATTCTCAAACTATTGAAGGACAACTTGGTTATAACACAAAATAGGATGAAACAACAAGCATACAAACATCATAGTGAAAGGGAATTTGAAGTGGAGTATTAGGTATTTATGAGGCTACAACCATATAAATATATGTCCCTCAAGAAAAAAAATAAGGATAATAAATTAGCACCCAAATATTATGGCCCCTATAAGGTTTTTAAAAGGCACGTGTACATCCAGTCTTCCATGTTTCTTTCTTAAAGAAGGTCATAGGAAACAAGATCCTAGTCCAAAATATTTTAATAGATATTAATGAAGGAGGGAAAATCATACTAGAACCAAAAACAATTCTTGAAACAAGGATTAAGTAGCTAAGAAATCGAGTAATTACAAAGTACCTAGTCAAATGGAAGAACCTACCAGTGGAATAGGCGACATGGAAAGATGATTTCTTCTTGTAGAAGCACCTGTGGTTAGTCAAGTGTTAAGGAAAACACTTGTTTGAAGGGGAGGGGCATGTTAATCCATAGACAAATCCTCATGTTATGCATAAAACCCCTTATTAATCCCTATATATTGAATTATTACATTTCTAGTGTTATATTTGTATGTAGGTTAGAACCCTTCATTTCACCCTTCATTTCACCCTTTTTATTATAATTGTATCCTTTGTCTCCTATATATACCAAGGAGACCTAGTCTTATGATCATATTATCTCATCTCATGTTTTATTTTTAATTGGATATATTGTAAAAAGAGGTTTCCCCCTCGAAGTGGACTGTATTCATTGACTTTTTGCCATTTTTAAGGTGTTGGATCATAACAAAATTGCTAGATGCAAGAGTCATATATTCAAGAAAACAAAGTGAATGGGTTTATTTGATTGTGTAAAAAAAAGAATGAAAAACTTTGAATGCATGTGTGCTTTTGGACATTGAATGGAGTCAAAACTCGATTCATTTCCAACACCATTCATAGATGGATTGTTTGAAGAAATAGTCAAGTGAGAGATATAATCATTCCTAAACAGTTGTTCAAGTTACAATAAATTTTCCATTAGGGAGAAGGACCAACTCTTCATCACCTTTGCAATATACTGAGGACCCTATGCTTATCAAAGAATTTCATTTGGACTAATAAATGCTTCATCTAGTTATTTGAAAAAAATTATAAATATTCTCAACAACTTCATTCATTTGTCCTTGGAGGTCTACTTGGATGATTGAACATTGTTTAAATGTCTTAACCATTTCTTGACAAAATTGGGGGTGATGTTGAACAAGTGAAGAGAAATTAGATTCCTTGAACCCAACAAATCCTTAGTTTCTACAGATCATAAAGACGCTATTTGGACACGTTGTTTCAAAGCACAAAATGATGGTTGATCCAAAGAAGGTAAAATTGATAAAGGAATTAGATCCACCAACAAATCCTTCCAAAGTCAAAATAATTTTTGGGASATACAAGTTATTATCAAAAACCTATAAAGGGTCATGCAAACAAAACAACCCCAATGGAGAAGATGTTAAGGGAAGAGATGATACTCAAATGGACAATAGAATGTCAGTAATGATTTGAGACATTAAATGACAAAGTAATTCATGCTCCCATATTAAGGTTTTTGTATTTGGATTTTTTTTTGTATGTCCATGTGGATGCATCAAGAACTTCAATCAAAGCTACCTTAGCACAACCTAAATAGAAAGGAGTGGATCATTCAGTACATTTTATTAGTAGGAAATTAACACCATGCGAAAAGAATTACATGAACATGGATAGAGATAAATTAAACCATTATTGACCGGGAAACAAGTTCAACTTTTATGTGGACCTGTTGAGGCCTCAACAACTTCCCCAAGACAACAAGCTTCGAGGCCACTCCTAAAATTTTCCAACTCAAATCCTTTGATTGTTGCGCCCATTAGCTAGGTTCTCTTGAATTTCTATCTGTTAAACATTTCTTGTTTGAATGGATGACCGATGTCTGATTTCCTGTTGGTTTTGAACTATGTCATGTTGCATCCTTAATTAAGTGTGCTAATAGTATCATCAAGTTTATTTGCGTTGCAAGCAACTTTTATTATGCTTATCATATCCACATGTATGTTTTGCACCTATTGATGATGTGACTAACCCTAACCATGAACATTCCATTTATCATTATGTGTATTTATTATAGTGTGTGCAAGACATATGTTGGCTCTGAATTGCTTCTTAGAAAAGAATTTGTACTCCTGTCACATACTCAGTATTGGGTGGTCCAAATGCCAATTGACTATTTTCACAAGATAATATATTTCATATATTAATGGATGACCTCAGTTCCAATGGATAGATTATGATCCTATATAACACATATGTCACAAGAATTGATAAAAATAAATTCAAGTAAATCCCTGACAAAAATAAGGCTCAAAATTTTATTAAAAGATGCATTTGCTTGTAATTTTGGGTCCTGGTCAAAGTAGATTTTTCACCTCCAAAGTAGGAAAATTATTTGTTTTGAGGGATTATGAATTCAATGTCGCTAATGGAATCGAAATCTGAGGTCCAACAATGCCAAAATGATAACCAAGTATTTCCTGTCAAGTGAACTTCATTAATCACGAAACCACTAAAATGCAGGAATGAATCGGTAAGTTATCTCATTAGAAACCTCTCCTTGTGCTCTCTGTATCACAAAAAATGACATCTCTATCAAGAATCGTATGGAATAATTATAGACCTTTCAATTATGGTTAGGTTGCTCCAAAACCTCCCTTTTCAGCGTTATTAAACATCGACTAGCCTTCTTTAACCCAAATGCCACTACACAATAGGCCATTTAAAAAAAAAAAACGTTTGAAAGTAAATTGTTTTAAGGATTAAAACATTTTAAAATAATTTATTAATCAAAACAAGGTTTGAATTAAAGAAATTAAAAAAAGCGTTTTAAGCAAACGTGTTTTAAGGCACCAAAGGTTATGTTGAGATAGGAATACAAGGAAGGTGATGAGGTGGATGAGGGGGGCATATCCCATTCAATCCCCCCTAACCATTACCTAATGCTTCTTAAACCTTTTCCTTAACCATTGTATTATATAACCTCTCATGACTTTATGTTCGGCCACCTTACCTTCATGACTTTGTGTATCGACCAACGACCAAGATCTCAAATCCTCCATACCCGATGACACATTGGGAATTGTATTGTGTTTGTTCATCGACATATCATGCAACGTATTACATTGGTTCATTGATAAATTGGGTGCCATATCCTTTGAAGACACCATATCCTTTGAAGACACTGATACATAGGGCCCTTATTCTTTGAAATGACCAATACATAATTATGAAAATATATTAAATAATATTTAATCATTTAAAAGATGAGGGGGTTACATTGGACACTGTAAAACATAAAAGAATAAAAGGTGAGGTGGAAGGGGGTCCACAAAGAATTCGACCCCCCTTTCGACTTCAACTTTGGTTTAACCTTTAAATACATCGTGCAACCCCTTGTTTTTAGCATATCAACGACCCCGAGGCATAGAAAGATAACTCTAAGGCCAAGTTTCAACCGTGATTTATGAAGTATGGAAGAGAATAAATGTGTTGGTAATCGTGTCGATAAACTTAGGGCATGTTACCTCCGACATGGGCGGGAGTGCAACCCAACACACTAGGCAACACCTCCGAGCTCCGTTTCAGAACTCTAATTCTCGTGTTGCACTTGTTGTAGACTATTTTTCTACCTTTTCTCAGCACTAGAGTTGTGTAAGAATTATCTTGCACTATAGATGATTTTCATGTGTGGCTGCTAGATTTTTATTATTGTTCTTCAAAAAACATTTGTTTGAATTTGTGAACATAGGACTTGTAATGATTGTTTCAATGCTAGATTATTCTAGGTTTGCAGTTATTTACTCATATTCTTGTCTTTTCTATGTGTGAACTATTTCTCTATGCGAAATATTGCTTTGTGATGATTCAATTATTTCAATCAATTACATGATACCTCAATTATGCGTGCCTATGCGACTCCATAATACTCCTATAGACATTGAGGTAAGTAGGTAGTTACATTGGATTTATGACTTCACCTAGCATTTTTTGAGCCAGTGTAGGTTAGAGCAGGAATAAGGGTAGCATAGAGTAATATTTTGACTTATTTTAGTTTCTTGAATAAAATCCACTATATGTTATTAGGTTTTGTTGTGATTTAGGATGCTTACTCTAGTTCTAGTTTCCTTTTACACGATAATTCCCTTCTTTTCACTAAAATATTTCATTTTGTTGTTAAACTTGAAGCTTGTCTCGATTTTTGTTTACATTCATCTTCGAGAGAGAACCATGTGTAGAATCATTTTGGGAAGTTTCAAATAGAATATCCATCGGCTTCAATAGAATTCACCTTAGCATTAACAACTGGAAAGTAGTAAGCCATAAGAGAATGATCCTGAGCCCATGAACAAGCATATGCTATTAAATAATTCACAGTTCCGATAGAATTGGAATAGAAAATTCATGAGATTAAAAGTGAAGAATTACACCCCACAACATTGAATGTATTTCTGTTTAAGATTCTTGACATATTATCAGAGGAGAATGCTTAAGCTATTGATTATTTGAGTTCTTTGTCTTAGTGAAAGTGAGTGTCAATTACATATGTTCATGGATTAATATCCATTAGACTAGCCAATGTATCATACTAGATATTGCTTATCTCTATACATGGAAACTCAAAGTTTTCCCATTTCTACTTCCTTTTGGTAAACTTATTCATTCGGTAACCAAAATTTTTACTCCATCGCCCAATATAGGAAATACACCAGTTCACAAATATTCTATATTAGGAAGAGTGTTGAGAAATATGATCGTAAATACTCTTTCAAAGCCCAACTAAGTTCAAGAAGCATAGGACATATAGTAGGCTTCCTATTCATTTGTAGAAGTATTAACTTTTATATACAATTCCATACTTAGAGAAATTCCAAGAGGAAAAGGGTTACATGCAACCTTTCCCCGCCATTGTCCTTTGTGTGTGGTCATGTGGATACTTTTCCTAGTTATAGAGATGGAACTTGTTCAAATACTACCATACATGATCTATAACCTCATTTCAAAGAGATGATAGAGGAGGTACTAGCAACGAATTTATTTTTGATGACCTTACTTATCTGGGAAAAAGCATCAAAATTTACTACCTTAGGGAAACAATTGATCATCACAGTTAAGGCCACCTACTTCTCAAAAGGGAACTTCCATTGACCAAAGAAGATTCAAGGTAGTAGATTCCATTTTTTACTGGGATCTTAGCAACATGAAATTGGTAACATTCAACATTAGATCTAATGCACACCAATAGGTATGGTTCCTTATGAATTCAAAGCATCCCCTTTTGGTTTAGTGTTTCGGGCCAACCTGGTTATAGCCTTGATTCTTGTTTATGTCATGAGATCCACACAATTTTGTTTTTTTGGGGGGGGGGAGTCTTAGTCAATATTTCTTCTCATTCAAATTATGCTATGCTAGTAACTAGCTAAACTAAGAGAAGTTTGATGGTTTTATTGATGATATTTAGCACATCAAATTTGACTTGGAATAGTCTTATTGTTGTAAATGCCTATGTGTAGACCTCAATCATTGAATATTTTTTCACCTAAAGAGGAATACATAGATAGAGAATAGAAAAGGCATAAAAAAAATTGACATACCCATGAGACACGACATCTAGAAACATTACTTACGAACTTGTTTTTCGGATTCTACTTTCAGTTCTTTGCACATGATTTTCTTAAGCCTTTTCATTTCTGAAAATTTTGGTTAAAATCAATATTGCGTCCTGAATTATTTTCCTATGTAGGTACAAGTGTCCAGTTGATATCACACACTTGATTCAAACCAATGGTGATATGATCATGTTCATGTCTTAGAATATGTTTCAAGACTTGGAGAGTCAAAGAGTGAGCACATATTCCACAAGCCTTGGAATATTGTAGGACTAGAGAAAAGTCACTGAAGAAGAAGACAAGGAAAATCTTTCTAGTACTCACTTATTAAAGCACAAGGCCACAAATATGAGTTGACATGCTTTAGAAAATAGGATGTGATATGTAGTTCTCAACCAACCTAGCATCAAAGCACATTTAAACAAAATGCTAGTGTTTCATAGAGATTAT
Source organism: Picea sitchensis (assembly GCA_010110895.2). Classification (NCBI taxonomy): domain Eukaryota; kingdom Viridiplantae; phylum Streptophyta; class Pinopsida; order Pinales; family Pinaceae; genus Picea; species Picea sitchensis. The sequence goes on along the minus strand of SNQJ01S0047328.1, from coordinate 57,938 downwards.
TCTTTTCAAAGGGATGAGAAATTAATTGATGTGTTGGGATGCATGAAATTGTAACACTGGCATTCACAATTTCTCTTTCAGGATAATTTTTCTTGTTGACTGCATGTCTTTAATCATCATTTACTAAAAGTTTCATTTTTCAGTTGTAGAAGGTTTTGGATTGATTTTTATCTTTTGATTCTAAATATGTCTGCTTGGTTTTATTTCATATTGTCTCTTCCCCTAAGGGAAATATATTCTTTGAATTCAGTTGCTTTGAAATACCCAATTGTATTTGATGATATATATGTTTCTTAAATCCATTGTATCATATAGTAAACATGATGCATAAGAAGCATGCTTGAAGCAATCTGCATGTCTTTCTTGGCTTATGAGATGAATTGGAGGGCCCTATTAAAGATAAATCATAGATGTTTTTGGAATATTGTGACAATGATTGGACTATGAGCTGAGCTAGTGGTCATTCAATGGTTATCCTTTCATGTTGTATGATGAGAAAATCCTATGTATCAGGGGAACCATCCATACACTAATGATCCAGGTGGATATTGGTGGCCACCCACCTATTCCAACTGGCTCATCTTGAAAGTTTTTAGTTCAAATCGTTTCTCTATAATGATGACATTTCTTTGTAATTGTGGGTTATGCACTTTCGGGGCTGTCTTGAAGCCCTACATAACATCCAGGTGGATATTGGGGGTCGCCCACCTATTCCAACTGGTTATTTTGGAAGTTTTCATGTCAGTACATCTTTTTGTACTTACAGGGTCGTTTTGGGGCCCTAAACAATGTTTTTTTTGGCTTGCCACAGTCAAATTGTAGACATAGTCAAAATTTGATGGCATAATGTGTAGTTCTTGAAAATATGTTTCCAACATGCTATCACACACCTAAAACGAAGGTCGTATGAAAACATTACAACCCTGGGAAGTTGAGGTACCAACTTACCCATCGGGGTCCACATAACTTTTGGCGTTTCAGCTCCTAGGGTTAGGTTTTTGGATGTCTAGGGTTTTGGAATTCATGAGTAATGTTAAAAAGGCATTTGGAGCCTCACTGTAATCATTCTTCATGTTAGCACTAGGAATCACCTTCAGATTGTATGGAAGGCAAGCCTAATACCCATCAGGTTTATATGTGAATGTAAGAGTGTTTTGTAGGGTCAAATGGAAAAGGACTCAAAATGATAATGTCCCAACTCAGATAACAAGGCTAGCATGCACCAACAATCAGGGTCTTGGCTAACTTCAATTAGTAATTGAGAGTAAATATGAATAGAAGGAAGACTTGAAAGAGAGGAATCTAGGGGCTGCTATAAACATCAGGTCTACAAAATCCTAAGGAAGAAAGTTTATTAATACAAGATCTTCTTGAACTTAGAAACTAAGGAAGCTAAATAAATATCATGATAATAATATGATCAAACATCCATCATAACATCACCACAATCATTCATGTGAATCATTCAAATCATGAACATTTAGCATTAGAAGCAAATAAGCTGAAAGAGAAGTTGATTTCTATTAGTCAAAATGTCTTAAGTCCAGTACATAGCAAGATCACAGTCACTTCATCAAAATATCACAGTCTAAGGGAGACTTTCTCAACCATCCAAACCTACCAAAGCAATTGATCTATCTATTTATAACAAAAGGGAGGCAACAACTAGAGGTACGAGTTGGCCTCCTTACCTTAAAAATCTCTAAACATTTATTTGATCTAACAACTTATTTAACAACCTATGCTATAAAGAAGGAAAATGTTGGTGACTAATCCAACCAAGCTTCAAACTGATTTGATTCTCTTTTGTTGCACAACTCTTGTTTTGCCATGTGTCTTTTAGGAGCATGTGGTTATCCTCATGATGCCAGCTGCTGTTTCTGCAATTTTCTCCATCATCATCCATCCAAAAAGTTGTTGGCCTAACCTTCCTGGATCCCTGGTGTCTGTTGGTAGTTTCTTTAGGTAGCAACTTGAGTAGCGTATTTCCCAACTAGACAAGTAGAAAAGGTAGCACATTTAGGTAGTGCCACTGTGTTGCGTATGTGTGCAAACCTTTGTTCTCTGTGAAATATTAGGTAGCGCCTTTACGTAGCGCCACTGTGCTACGCCTGTATGCAGACTCTGTTCTCTATCAAATATTGGGTAGCACCTTTCCATAGCGCCACTGTGCTACATCTGTGTGCAGGTTTATTCTCTACCGGATATTAGGTAGCGCCACTTATGTTGTGTCTGTGTGCAGGTTTAGGTAGCATTGTAAAAAACGCAACGCCTCCAATCTTGAATGTGTGCAGAACAAGTGGTGGTGTTTCATAATGTCAAACCCATTGTACTTAGGTGTCTTGGCAGTACAGTAGGTAGTGCATTTTACCACTGAGGGAGTTAGCACTTAGAAAAAATCCCAAAACTTTGATATTTAAACGCTTAGAAGCCTGTATAGATGGCATAGGTAATATTTGAATACTAGTTAACTCTCCCAAAAAGGAACCATCCTAAAAAATGGGGCTTACCTTTCACTAGCTATTTTGTCACCTTGACACTTAATCTCACACTCCTTCTGGTAGAAAGAGGATCTTCATTTGGCACAAAAGACTTCTTCTTCTTAACAATGACATGCTTTTTCAATGTGGTTGTGCTCTCCTTAACTGTTGGTTTGCCATTCTCAATGGAAGCTTTGACCAATACCTGTAAATTTCTTTGGGCTACCTCATCCTGAAAGTGTTGCAGCTCTGCCTTTAGCTTCCTGTTCTGAGACTGGAAGCCTATGTTCTACCTATAAATATTCTTTAGCTGTCTATGAAGGGGTTGGGCCCTTCTTGTTGCAAACCTTGCCAAATCAAGGGTGTGACTGTAGCCATCCATAAACTCTGTCAGACATGGCTTCCTTTTTCAATTGAGCCACCTCTTTTCTTGCATCCCTAAGTTGCCTGATAAGTCTTTTGAAGGTCTGACTGTCAGGAGGAGCAGTGACATGCACAGTCTCAATAGGTTTTTTCTTAGTCTCCTCTTCCACCTGCATGGGTAGTGTCTTATCTACCTCATCAGGTTTCTTGGAGGCTTTATTTTTACCTTTCTTCTTCTGCATAGGGTTTTCTTATTTTCTTTCCACGGGATTTTCAAATTCTTTCATAGAGGTTTCATCTTTCCTCTCCGAAGGTATTTTAGTACCTTTACCTTTCCCTTTCTGTACAGGGGCTTCTTGTTTCTCTTCCACAGGATTTCCAATGCCTTTACCCTTCTTCTTTTGAATAGGGGTTTTTGGTAAAGACTGCTCTTTGAAAACCTCCTTAGGAATTGATGACCTTGTGAAAGGTCTTTTACCCTTGATTTTGACTGCCGGAGGAGAAGAGGGGAAGAGTAGCTTCTTCCCTTTCTTGGATGTAGCTTTGGTGGAAGAAGGAACCTCTTCTAACCTTGGTGGAGGAGGTGGTGAAAAATCTCTTTGTGGGGAAGGAAAAGCTTCCTCCTCAACTCTTGTGACCTGCTTGCTGACCTCTGAAACCTTAACAGGGGCTCTGCCCTTTCTCTTCCTATTGGTCCCTGCTTTAATATCACTGGTGGGTGATAAAGGACTTGCATTCTATGATTGAGGAGTTGATACTTGATCCAACTTGAAATGAGAAGTAACGACAAAATGCTCCTATGAAATCTCTTTCTTACCCAATTCCTCAGAGACTAGTATTCCGATCAATCTAGAGTGGAAAAGGCTAGAATCCACATCCTTAGATTTGGATTGAATCCTATATGACATCTTACCTATGCTCCTCAACAAGTAATAGGGAATATTCATCTTAACTTTACCAGCAAAATGTAGCAAAAGCCTTATGTGGTACTAGTACAATGTGTTAAATCTCCCTTCACATATAAAATATCTCTGGATGATCTTCAAAATTTTGTCAAACTGTTCAATCAATTGACCCCTTGGCACACCTTTAGATAAATCACTGGCTTGATGTTCAAGTTTAAAGAGATATTTAGCATAGGCTAAACTCAAATCCATGGCTTTGAACCACTTTTCACTTGTAATGGGGATTCATGTTGTAACTGAGATAGAGGCTTCAGTCACCTCAAATTCCAAATCCCCAACCTTGGTTCTCCTGGCATCAAAGTGTGATGCAAACTATTTTGTTACCTCTGGATGGCCTCTCTGCATATTCTGGAAGAAATAGAGGCATCCCACTCTTTGAAATACCTCCCTTGCCATGGGCTCTATATCAAAAGGATGCATGTCCACAGGTTTTGTCCTAACCACCTTTCCACCTTTGTGTGTCTTCCTCGATTGAGGAGTCTCCATGGATTAGAATGAGAGATTTTAAAGGCTTATGGGATAGTAATAACCAGGAAGACTTTAAATCGGGCTTCAAATGTACCAGGCTAACCCTTTTAAACAGACTAGTGCTGGTAAGCCAAGTTTTGACTGTGGGAATGACACCCTTAGATTTGTACAGGCATTTGAGAGTGTAGACAGTGAGGGGGTAATCCAAAATTGGCCCTTTGCAACTGAGTAAAACGTTTAACTCCGAGATGAAGGGAAGCAGGGGAGGCAGAGAGGGTTTAAGCAGTGCCTCTGGGTAGTGCGACACATATGCAGAGGATAGGCTATTTAAGAGCTTGCAATTTCAATGCCTACGACAAACAACATTAATCAGACCTAGATACAGGCAATGGAGTTTACAGGTTTGAAAAAGAGGGAATACAAGGCTATCATACAAAGATGAATCCTTTACAACTATGGAAGCTCGACAAACCAAAACCTGAGCGCAAATTTCTTGTGAAATTTAATATGCAGAGGAGGCAACACGGGATACCTGTGGAGTAGATACCTATTGGAATCTTCAACGAAATCTCAAGATGAAATTGCAAAAATTTCGACCCTCGAATCTACTTCAGCATCAAATTAGGTTTCATTGTTGTCGCCTGATCAAAACTTGTGAATTTGCGCAGCACATCACTGTTGAGTTTTTCAAAACTCTAAACCGTTACCAGGGATCATAAATGCAAGATATTGAAGGCATCTTTAATCAACTCCTGGCACTGAAAACAAGGAACATGACATCAGTCGTGGAAATCATGACTCGTGGTGGAAGTATGATGAACGGGAAAGGCGCTACGGAACTGCCTGATGAGTGAGCAATGCTCCAATTCAAAAAATGATTGGACAGGTAAGAAAGGACAATGAGGCATGACTACGAGGTCATGAGTGAGGAGAAAGATATGTCACGTGAGTCTAGTCATGGGAGGGATCGACCTAGGGACAAGTCATG
>SNQJ01S0047328.1:21329-43200 GCA_010110895.2 Picea sitchensis | reverse complement strand
TCAAGACATATAAGAAAAATCATTCTGTTGTTTTCTCCCGATTTGGGTTTCCACGTAAAACACTGGTGTACTGTGTATGTGTATGTTTTTTCATTGCTTATTTACTTTGCAGTTATTAGATGATAATGCTTCAATGATATAACACTTGGATTATATGGTTAAAAAGGATTAAATTGATCTATTACTAATTCACCCCCCCTCTCAGTAATCCAACAGATATACCACCACAAAATAATTGGTGAAGGGTATCAATACATCATCCATCAATCCCATGAAAGTTGTTGGTGCATTTGTTAGGCCAAAGGATATGACCATCCATTCGAAGAGGCCTTCTTTATATTTGAAAGTTGTCTTCCATACATCATTCGGTTTGATGGGAACCTAGTGGTATCTAGACTTTAGTTCTATCTTGCTGAAGAACTTGGCCCCCTTGAGTTGGTCAATATGGTCACCAATTCGGGGAAGTAGATACCGATTCCCGACTGTGATTTTTTTTAATTCTCTGTAATCAATGAAGAGCCACTAGGCCTCATATCTCTTCTGCACTAGTACAATCGGGCTTCCGAAAGGGGAGGAGTTGAGTTTGATGTGCCCCTTTTGAAGCAACTCTTGGATCTGATGCTTTATTTCATCATTTTCCATCAATGAGCGATGATAAACTGGTCCATTAGGAAGAGGTGAAATGGGGGTTAGATCAATTGGATTCTTGACTTGGAAGTTCATCGGTACCCTGGTGGGTGAGAAGAAGATGTCTATGTACTCTTCCATGATTTTTTCCACTTGCTTATACTGCAAAGAGAGGCTCTATGTAGAGGTCACAGATGTGGAAGAGACCTTCTACTTACTGTGATCACGGATCACAAATAAGACAAACTTACTGGTCTATGAAATGGCCTTACTGCATTCCTTACCAAAGATTAAAGAAATAGCAGTAGGCGGTGCTACCTCTGGTATCCTGTACAATTGTCTACCCAAAGTGATAATAACACTGCGAGGTCTAGACTCATACACAACATGTTACTTCCACAAATATGGTTGTCCTAAAATAACATCACAAAATTAAAGGGGAGAAATATCACACAATACCTCATCTTTGAAGGGCTTGATGTCATAGGGCAGATGACATTGTTGGCTGACTTGGAGATATATTCCTTGTCGAAGCCATCCGATGGTGTAGGGATGTGGGTATGGTGCCATCGATAGGTCCAACCACTTGACGACCTCTATTGATATCAGGTTCTTCTAACTACTGCTATTGACAATGAAATGAAGTAGAGCCCCCTTTCCCACATCTGTGAGTGAAATAGGTGTTCCCCTTCCTCTAGTTCTTCTGGTTCGCTTGGCTGGAATTTGGTGGTAGCGAAAGTGGAACTAGGTTCAACATCGATAATCCGCTTTTGTCCTTCTGGATTTGTTTTAGAGTTAGAATATTCCTCTGACTCAGAAGCTTTCAGCCCAACTACTAGTGACGACTTAGAGCGACATTCTTCGGTGTTTTTCCAAGGGATTTTATGGTATTCACACCACTTTTCTATATCCTTCTTTGACTTCTCATTACCCTTATGTTGCGGCTTGGACTGGTTGTCTTGAGAGTGGCCATCTTTTCTCTATCCCTTGTTTTGTGGTTTGGGGATGCCTTTGCCTTGCTTCAACTATGCAGAGTTTTCAGATCTAATCTCTCACCTCTTCTGCTTAAATTTTTGCTCGATCTTGAAAACATATTTATAAGTCGTACCCAATGATGTGATGTACAAAAACTCCATTTCTGTTTGAATGAATCTATGCAGAAAACCATGGTATTTGAGCACCATATGTCATTCAGAGTCTTTGATACCCAATTTGGTGCGTGGGGTATGGAAAATATTGGTGAAATATGGTACTGTCTGGTCCCTTTCCTGACACAGGGTGGTCCATCTTGTGTATTGGTACTTGTAGCTTCCAACAGGGTAGTATTTTTATTTAATGGAATCCATTAAGGAATCCCATGTGGGGGCGACCGCAAATATTTCAGATTCCTTTATGGCCCTTTGCTTAGAGTAAGTATCCCAGTCGTCCTTAACATGGGGGATGACCTTGAGGATTGCAAAAGTAATCTTTTCCCTATCGGAAAAATTGTGGACCGAAAAATACTCTTCGAGAAAATTCAACCATGTATCTACAACATCCACATCTATCAATCCTTCAAATAATGGAATATCACAATTTACTTGTACCTTGAAGGGGGTTGCATGGCCTCTTGATGAAGATGTGTCTCCTGTGGGCAACCATTGAAAAATCTGTGCAAAGTTATCCATCATTTCGTTCCTTTTTCGTGCAAGGGATCCCTAGAGAAACAGTTTAAAAGGATCGCCTGCTCCATCATCTTTCTTCTTATCCCCCATGAGTTGTTGTCGGGCTCGGCGTGACCGGTCTTGCAAAGGCTCAACTGGTTCGAGTCCCAACTTCTTGTACCCAGAGCTTGTCGGGGACATGCACGGAGAAAATAAATGAAGAGCAGACCGCTCTGATACCACTGATCCAGATTTATGATAAGAACGAAATAAATAACATACTGAATACAATAACACATAGATATAGAGAACAACAAAAAATATCTAGTGAACAATAACTTCTATTGAATAAATAAAATAGGTTGAAACTGTAAAACTATAGAACTGAAAACAACTTGCTCGAATGGTGGTAGCTATCTTTGAGAAGAGACGTGGTTTCTACGTGCATCCGTCTGAGAAGAATGATTACAATGAGGCTCCAAATGTATTTTTAACATTACTCATGAATTCCAAAACCCTAGACATCCAAAAACCTAACCCTAGGAGATGAAACATCAAAAGTTATGTGGTCCTCGATGGGTAAGTTGGTACCTCAACTTCCCGGGGTCTTAAATTTTGCATACGACCTCTATTTTAAGCGTGTGATAACTCGTTGGAAATGTATTTTCTAGAACTGCACAGTATGCCATCAAAATCTAACTCCATCTACAGTTTGATTGTGGAAAGCAAAAAAACAACACTGTTTAGAACGACCCTAAAAGTACATAAAGATGTACTGACATGAAAAATTCCAAAATAATCCAATTGGATTAGGTGGGCAGCCACCAATCTCCACCTGGAAGCTGTGTAGGGCTTTAGACAACCCCAAAAGTGTAGAATCCACAATTACAAAGAATTACAAAAGAACGTGTTGAACTAAAACTGTCAAAAGGAGCTAGTTAGAATAGGTGGGTTGCCACCAATATCCACCTGAATCAATGTTTTACGGGATTACGAATCCAACTTCGCTGACATAGTCAAAATATGAGGTCCAGAAGTGACAAAACAATCACCAAGGATTTATAATCAACTAAACCTCATTAATTGTGAAACCTCTAAAATGCATGAATGAATTGGTAATTTCTCTCATTATAAACCTCTCCCCGTTCTCTTCGCATCACATAATCATGATTCATATGGGTGAATTATGGACCTTTTAATTCAGGTTAGGTTGTGCCAAAACCCCTCTTTTCAACATTATTAAACATCGACCAACCTTTTTTAACCCTAATTCCACTACACAATAGTCCATTTGAAAAAAATGTTTGAAGGTAAATTGTTTTGAGGATTAAACATTTTAAAGTAATTAAATTTTTTTATTATAATTTATTAATTAAAACAACGTTTGAATTAAATAAATTAAAAAAATGGGTTAAACAAAATGTGTTTTGAGGCACCAAGGGTTACATTGAGCTACACATATGAGGACGAAAAGGTGATGACGTAGATGAGGGGGGTGTTGGCACCCACAGGTTTGGGTTCATTTTTCACGCACACATAAACGAAGTTGTGCACGCTCATTCCAAAGATTTGTGCCCGCCTAAGGTAATGCGTGAAGAATGACAAAGAGTGAACGTTGGAACGAATTTTGATTGTGCATGATAGGCCTAAAATATCATTGAATTCATTCTGATCCCAGTTTTGATGCACACTAGAAATCAAGAAGACACACGCCAAAATAAAGAAAATAATCATTGGGAAATCCTATTGAATGATTATTGCCAGCAAAACAAGGGATAGTGGAGCTGACAAAAGATGAGCTGGCAGGGAAATTAAGATTTCCCTAATTCTTGAAGGCTACATGGACTACAGGAAGGTGCCAGAAGCATGCAAGGTAGTTTTTCTAGTCAAGTGAGTGGAGAAGAGTAGAAAGAGACAGAGCTCCCAAGAAGAGAAATATATAAAAGGAAGTAGTGATATCAGAAATGGGGCTAGCTAGATGGTTTAGAGGAGATCCATTGAGTCCTTAGTATCAGACTCAATTTGAGTCTGTTGTAATTCTATAATGCTTTTGAATATATCCCTGAGTCCGTTGTATGTTTGAAGTCTTGAGAGATTGTGCATTGCATAGTGTGTTGTATTTCTGAGCATTTATATAGAGAACATACAAAGTTCTGTAGATGTCAGATATATTTTGCGTAATGCATGCCTCCATTGTAATGGAATGACATTAGTAATAAAGATGTAATAATTATGATCTCTTATGTGTCTATCATGTATGATTTGGATATGTGTGTGTATTGTTTTACTTCTTAGTCCTAATAAAGTTTTATATATGAGTCGCATGAATACCAGACCTGATGGATCTCTGTGTGTTTAGCCTTCAGCCTTGTCATACGACCTTATGGTGTCTATGAGCCTCTTTGCATCTCGGCTTAGACCTTCCTTAGCCTTGGCCAAGGATTGATATGCCGATGCTCTATGCATTTTTTTGGTCAACTCTAGATGAACCCTATGTTTTTACTCCCCAACATTAGGAAGGACACATGCAAACGTGGAAAAAAATGCCAACAAATGGTTATGTTGCTGGGACCCAGAAGTATTGTTGGGAATGATGAAGGTAAGAGATGAGATATCATCCATATTGGGAGGAAATTCAAGACTGGTTGAATGTGAAAGAGAATGAGTTTGACTTGAGAGAAAATCAGGGTCTGAAAGTGAATGTGAAGAAATGGAAAGATGATTATCGTTACACAAATATACATGATATTTTCTTTGCTAAATTTTCTTGTTTGTTGTATGAATGACTAAAAAGGAAAATTGCTACCAATTGTATTGTGTTGCCTTTAGAACCAGTGGCTTGGGATCAATCCAATCTTGAAATATTGAAAGTGTTGGATAATAAGTGGACTCGACCTATTGACTTCTAGTTTGCTCGAGTAAACAAAGGCTACATTGTTGATTTTTCTGTGGAATAAACTGATTCTTTCAATGAGGTTGAAAGAAAGTTCACGGAAGGTACGAGAAATAGGATGATGGAAGATATTTCACTTTGGATAAAAAATATGTTCATGGAGAAAAGACTAATGCACATGGATCTTGATCGAATGACATAGTAAACTCCCCTATCGCGTGCAGGGGGGGATTTGCAAAGATGAGGGAAAGTTAGAGAGAAAATGGATCCATTGAGGAGGATCCTGAAAGTGTTGAGATGAGGTGAGGAATGGAATGGACCTAGAGGAGTAGAGGGGAAAAAATACAAGAGGTACGTAAGAATAATTGAGATAAGAAGAGAAACAGAGCAGAGAGGTGGAAAAGAGTGAGCCAGGGGCACGCGATGACAGGTTTAACCCATGATGAAGAGAACAAAAATTGCACCAGGTGGAAATGTGGAAGAGTATGTTGTGTTAGAGTGGATAATAGATGAGGATAGGCCCATGAAGAGGTGTAGCATAGAGGATAGGGTGTTGTTTGATATGTAGTTCAAAGAACTATGTTTTGAGGGTGCGTGCAAAAGTATGAAGGACAATAGTTCGGCATGCAAAAGTAGATAGACATGCAAAAGAAGGAAGAACAACACTCGAGAATGTAAATACAACATGTAGGTGCAAAGGCAGGAAAACAAGCCCGAACAATGAGTCATCATGAGTTGTCATAGGGTTTTGGGGATAAGCAAGTAGGGTTTTGAGCCCTAAATTCTATGTATAAATATGTAATGGGTCAGGAAGAATAGGTTGTTGAAATTTGAGTTGATTATAGGTTGAGGTTGAGATAATAGACTGAGAATGAGAGAGAGTGTATGTATGAAGGTTTAGGGAGGGTTTGGAGAGAGAGGCTTGCACTGCAGAGCGGTTAGGCAGGATGGGGAAGGATATCATGATGTATCTATTGTATGTGCAGTGTGCAAGCCTGAGATGATTGAATGAAGAATAATAAAGAAGTAATCCATTGTGGACCAGGGATGATTTTAAGAATGGAAATTTATTTTAAAATGTAGAAACCTTGGCGAATCTTACTAATCCTTCATATGCCAACTATAAATGTTTGGCGGTATTTTTGTAAAAATATTCAAATTTATAAGGATTTTATATAGTTTTTATAAAATTTTGACGATTTTTAAGGTAAAATAATTTTATCCTATAGAAATTGGGCGAATCATTTTTAAAATAATGAATCTCGTTTTTGGAAAAACCATGGAAAATTAGCCCATGAGCGAAATTTAGCCCCTAAAATCATCCATGTTGTGGACGTAGGCCAAGGATTGGGTGAACCATGTTAAATTATGTGTCTGAATGTATTTTTATGCGATTTTTCATGAATGTTCTATTTATGCATAACTAGATCTAGATCTGTTTATTACATGATTGATGTGCAATAATGATGAATGTTGTATAGTGAATAGTTTATGTTTCAATATGTGTCACAATGGTGATGCATAAATAATTTTTACTAATTAATCAAGGTAAAAGAGACACACAATATTGTGCATAGGCTAGATAAGTAGGAGTGAATATAATGATAGCCTCCCATCCTCTTGTCCTTGCAAAAACTTGGTTCCTGCAGCCCCAATAGATATCTCGGGTGAGACTTCACTTGCATGCAGGTGATGCCGAAAGGGATGATGTCTACAGGGTTTGTTGGTAGAATAATTGAACCTAGGGTCTTACAACTTGTTGTGGCCGCAACACCCCCAATAAATTTTTAAAACTATTATGGGTCCCTCCATATAAATTTTGTTAATATCTCTTTCTAGAATTATTTGGTTTGGTTTCTTTTGAGATATTTTCATTTTGATTTTATTTTATTTTTGACATATTCATTTCTTTCGTTTTGTTGTCAACATTCCAACGGTTCAAGTTTCTCCTTATTCTAACTTATGGTTTGAAAGATATCCTTGGTCAATGTTTTTTTCCAACTTGGTCATAAAATATGTATTTTATTATGTTTCTTATAAATTGTAAATAAAATTGATGTTAATATGTAAATAAGTTTTATTAATTCATTTTATTTATTAATTAAGTTAATTATTAGTCCATGCCAAAGCAACATGGAATATAGTCAAATTATTTTGACTTTTTAGATCATTTCAAAAAAAATTACAATGTTTTATAAAGTTTAGTTCTTTTCAAAAAACTTTGATGCAAAGTAGTAGCTCTAATAAGGATGAGGGAAATCATGAAATACAAAATGTGGAAATTTATTACAAACTAATGTCTAACGTTCATTGTTGCCTTTTGTGATTTAATATTGATGACATTTCTTTAAAAAGAACATTCTCAATTCAAACTTCTTTTTATTTTTCAAATCATGATCCTCTTATGTCTTATTGTGATTACAAATCTTATGAAAAAACTGTTTTTTCTAATAAAACATTCAAACTTCAAACACCTACCAATCCTCTTTTTATGACCCAATTTATGGTTGGTTAGATGAATAATTTTTGAAAAAGTTCCCATGCCATTATTTTTCATTTGTAAATTCTTTTAGTCAATTTCAAGCTTGGTTAGAGAAATATTTTTATGAAAGATTTCCTATAAATATTAGTGTTCTTATTTCGCCCATGTTTGATATAGATTTCAAAATTTTAATTGTTTCTTCATGTAACTTATTGTTCTTTCATTTATTGTTTCTAATTTGTAATGTACATATGTTTGCAGGAATAAAACAAATGTATTGATTCCATGGGAAATTTAGTCCTAGTCGTTTTTGTAGAGTATGTTATCACTCTAAGAGTCTTTCCCTGACTGTATTGATCACATAATTTGTCAAACTGAAGTGGCTAAAGAATGCTAACTATGCCAACAACATCACATCTGAAAATACATGTGAAACGTTGAATATAACTAGCAAATGACTTGTGACTCTTTGTTTATTTATGCAGAGATAAGAATGCTAACTATGCCAATAACATCACATCTGAAAATACATGTGAAACGTTGAATATAACTAGCAAATGACTTGTGACTCTTTGTTTATTTATGCAGAGATAAGAAGACAATTATCAATCATAAGATAAACAATGAAATGAATATTAGATTAAACTCACAAGTACAGAATAAGAAAGGAAAATGAAGGTCTGAACAATATCAAATGACAAAAACTTATCATTCCATAATATATTCAAAGGTATTAATCACAAAAGAGTACATATGGATCTTCAATTTCGAACCCTATTCACTGTAGAAATGATTGGCTTTATAGCCTTACAATGATTAACTAAGATCCTTGAAAAAGGGATCGAATTGCTAAAAAAAAATAGTCGATAATCTGATCTATTACAAAATTATAGGATCAAGATCCTATTTTTAGGGAGTCAAACCCTATCATAATATAAGACTTCGACAACTCCTTCTGCTTGCTGGAGGATGACTAAACCTTCTGGAAACTTCAATCACAACTGGGCATCAAAACCACTTCATCTTTGACCAAAATAGAATTCAATTTGAACTTATCTTCTACCTTGTTGGAAAATCACTGGTTTGTAGCGCGATAAGTGGAAAAAGGTCGACAGATGCTGCAAACACCTGTAGAAGACAATGTGGACTAAAATACTTGATTGAATTCTGACTTGGAGTTTAATATCTTCGTTGCTTCTGAACCAATAATGTTGCTTTTAAATGATTACAATGATATTACTCATGCTTCATATCATTACTTCTTTGGTTAGCCTTCCATGTCAATGTGTACATACAATTCAAATTTCTTTGTGAAACAAGTGTAGACATTTATACTAGTGATATTACTAGTGATATGTACATGATCTTGATATCGGTCTACTTATGGGGAGGGTCTGATACCTTGAATCTTCAGATGCATGCTTTCATACTCTTAGGAAAAAATAAAAAAACAGAGTATAGGCAAAAATGGATATGGCCGAGCTCCTATAGATTACTTTGATTGATGATGACTGCTGATGACTGTGTAATCCCATCCTTTGCATCAAGGTTATTTAGATTCACTCTCTTGCAAGAGTGCTGATGGTTCTACCCTTATGTCACCTACAATCTGAACCATTTCATCTGAATCTAAAGCACATGGAGGAAGGTCTTGTTTTGGTATAATTCGAATATTTGTATGGGTTTGTTTCGTCATTTCAGATATAATTGCACCTCCTTTCCCAAACAGACAACCAGTTTGATTGGATAGAATAAGAGGCTTTATTGTAATAACCCCATCCTTGTCTGGCCCAATATCCACAAACTGACTTTGAATATACAACAGAGCTTCCTAGGTAGTAAACAAATTATCCTCCAGCACCCCATTTGCTGATATGATGATGATCCGATTATCTGGCCCTGGAACTAGATCGGTTATTTTAATTTTGGCCCCAATGTCATCTTGTAAACTTTTAATAACACTTCCATTTCTTCCAATGACACTACCAACTTTCTTATTTGGGCAAAGGATTCGGAAGACAAGCTCCTTGACAGAAAAAAGAAGGATCATAATCACGTGCATGATGTTTGACAACCTCGGGAAGCATGTGTTCGCGACTTGAGATAGCGCCTCCATGTAGTGAAAAATCATCCACTGATTGAATATGACGATATGGAGAGTACACATTGGTCAGTGAAGGTGAAGGATGACCACGTTCCCATTATATTTCCCATTCACGTTCACATTCTTCTCACGTTCACGTTCTCTTGAAGGATTTCCTTTCAATCGTGATGAAATAAGGCTCAATGCTTTCTTTGCAAAACTCCATTCACCAGCAACCTGCACAATCTCGTCTGAAGGCAAAATCCAGAAAGGAAGCTGATCCCTTGGCAGGACTCGGATCTGGGCCTTGGTTTCTTCGCGCATCTGGTCAATAATCTTTCGGTGGTCATTCCAATGAGATTTTCTTGTGATCTTCTCACACCTGACTAGTTCTGGCAACTGGACTTTCATGCAATCTCATAAAAATTTGACACCTGTACAATCTTTGGAACCTGTAACTTTCTCTCTGCAATCACCATTGCCACTTCAAGCTGTGCATTGATGAAATGTAGACTTCAAATTTGTTAGCTTGGCACAAGACCTCAATCTCTGCAAACAACTAGATATTGAAATCGGCTTCTAGAAGCACGATCTCTTGGCACTTGCGATCTCGGTACATGACACTTTGACTGTGTTTTATTATTTTTATTTTAACCTCTTGAACAAGATCCCACATGCATCGGGATGTTTAGACTTTATATCCGCTGAGGCTTATATCAGTGTATCGATGAGGCATATGGAAAAGAAGGGAGAAGGGCTTGGCGCTTAAAGCTGGGCTTTGTGACTTATGTGTTGACTTGCGCTTTGACATGTGGACTCGGAATTTTTCTTTGGTATGACTCTGAGTTTGGCATATAGGTGATATTTGATATGGATTAGGATTAGGATTAGACTAGGTCACTTGTGCACACACTAATCTTATTTTGGAAACATTTACAAATGAAAATGTATATTTTTATTTGAAATCTTTGGTATGACTTTGAGTTTGGCATATAGGTGATATTTGATATGGATTAGGATTAGACTAGGTCACTTGTGCACACACTAATCTTATTTTGGAAACATTTACAAATGAAAATGTATATTTTTATTTGAAATCTTTAGTATGACTCTGAGTTTGGCATATAGGTGATATTTGATATGGATTAGGATTAGACTAGGTCACTTGTACACACACTAATCTTATTTTGGAAACATTTACAAATGAAAATGTATATTTTTATTTGAAAACTTAAAAGATATTAAATCTAGGATTTCAGGTTAAAAACACAATTATTGGAAACATTTACAAATGAAAATGTATATTTTTTATTTGAAAACTTAAAAGATATTAAATCTAGGATTTCAGGTTAAAAACACAATTATGGTTTTTATATTAAATCTAGGATTTCAGGTTAAAAACACAATTTGGAAACATTTACAAATGAAAATGTATATTTTTATTTGAAAACTTAAAAGATATTAAATCTAGGATTTCAGGTTGGAAACATTTACAAATGAAAATGTATATTTTTATTTGAAAACTTAAAAGATATTAAATCTAGGATTTCAGGTTAAAAACACAATTATGGTTTTTATATTAAATCTAGAATTTCAGGTTAAAAACACAATTATGGTTTTTATTTTTATTTTTGGACTCTGAGTTTGGCATATAGGTGATATTTGATATGGATTAGGATTAGACTAGGTCACTTCTGCGCACACACTAATCTTATTTTGGAAACATTTACAAATGAAAATGCATATTTTTATTTGAAAACTTAAAAGATATTAAATCTAGGATTTCAGGTTAAAAACACAATTATTGGAAACATTTACAAATGAAAATGTATATTTTTATTTGAAAACTTAAAAGATATTAAATCTAGGATTTTAGGTTAAAAACACAATTATTTTTATATTAAATCTAGGATTTCAGGTTAAAAACACAATTATGGTTTTTATTTTTATTTTTGGATGGGATGGTGGCATGGGGATGGGATGGCATGGGCAAGGCGTGTTGAAAGGCCGGTATAATTCAATCTCGTGGTGCTAAGAAAACCTTTATACTATGAGGAACACGCTACATAGAGAGAAGTAAAACATTAGTCGGTGCTTAAACAAATACCTTAGGCTGGAAGGAAAAGACATATACAGATAATTTCTTAATTTAGGCTAAGCATGTTCGGGAAAAAAACAGACATAAGCACCTTATGGTTTTTATTTTTATTTTTGGAATGCAGGTCATAAGACTGAGTCACAATAATCTTGGGCAAAAGCAATCAACGGGAGCTTTCTAAAGCTCAATGAAGGATTTGGAAGTTATGACACTGGCCAAAAGACCTAGGAAATCGACGAATCAAGTAAAAATTAATGAAAGCTCTTAAAAAATTACCAGTACATTTTGAGCTCTAACATCTGGCTCCAACTAGGATGGAGACCTCCTTGCGAGGCTCCAAGAACCTAGTGGACCGTGTGCCTTTACCATTGGGCTATGGAGTCAACTGTGCAACCATTCGTTGAACACCTTCAAAACCTGCCTTTATCAAACAAACTCACTATTATTTCTGCAAACTTGAAGGAAAAGAAAATGTCGGGAAGCAAGCTTATTTCCTACACTACCTTACTTCTAACCAAATCTGCAACTTGTTCAAGTAAAGGAGAACTTCCATAGTATCCATTCAAGCAACTGCAAAATTAAGATGATTTTTTCTCTAGCACTGATCAATAAATAATAACTGAAACATATCAGCAGTGATAAAAACTCCTTCAGGAAACAAGACTCACCCGGAAGAGATGATGAGTAAAAGAAATATGAAATTTTCACGTACTCTGAACCATAAGACTCCATCAAGGTTGCAAAAGGATATTTAAAACTGAAATCAAAAGCATGTTGATCCATGAAATCCTCGTCCATGAATATCTCTTTGCTTGAAAACTGATGACTTTCTAGTTCCCTTATGATCAAATCTTGATCATCGATAGAAATGATCATTTCTTCAGAATGATGCTCATAAGCTAATGACAAAACATGGTTTAAATCATATGGATTATGATCAACTAATAACATATAGTTACCTAGGCAATCATAAGTTACCTCATGATCAAAATGGTTTGAAAACTGATCAGTAACTTTCCATGCATACCTGTCCATAGGAACATCTGCAAACACTGAAGAATATGATTCCCAATCTGACATATATTCATACTCTTGTTGTTGTTCAAGATCTGCTTCATACTGACAGTTTCCATGCTCATGTGCATGCATATTTTCAAACTAAGCTGGATCTTTGACCCTCCTGGAAGCACGGATGTTCTCCTCAATTTCTTGGGCATCTTCAAATAAACATGCTAAGGATGACGACTTCCTTTCTAACAGGAGAAGAACAAGATCTAAATGTTGTGCCATAACATAGTATTCCATGGCAGTGACCTCAGTAGGCCGGATCTCCAAGGGCATGCTATGATAAATGTTATAAAATCTTTTGCTAAAGATAGAAAAAGCTTCTTCCTCCTCTCTCCTCAAGGAATAAAAATCAGCGAGGTACAAATCAAAAGATTTTTTCTCTCCCCAATGCTTTGAAAAAACTTTAGACAACTCGATCCAAGAACCAATTGAATCAGCCCTCAAATTATTAAACCATACAACATCTCTAAATAAATATTTGGAGAACAACCTCATAATAACATCATCATGTATAATCTCGAATTGATCAACAAAGTTTTCAAAAGCCCCCAAATGCCTCTCAGCTATGACCTGATCCTCTCCATAAAAATGGGGAAGATACTCAAGGCAATCAAGAGGATAAGGATTGAGGTATGGCAGCCTTAAAGGTTTAAACATCTTCATCATGATTCTAGTTTGAAAAGCAGTGGGGTAATCATGAGGATTAACAAGTTGATGGTAAGGTTCAAAAGTAATGGCAAGAGGTGTTGAGATCTGAAAAGGTTTTGAATCAGTTTCGACCTCCATAAGGTTACATGACTGATTAAAGTCAAGAGGATCTACAATACAAGCAGTGTGGAGATCTTCTTCTTCTAAAGATGGATATATAAAATAAGGATGATTATCATATGAATAAACAAAACACAAGATGATCCTTTTGATACGTGAAGGGAAAAGCAAGAATGAGTTGATAAAGAACAACAATAGTTCATGAAGAAGGCTCATAAAATGATACTTGGATTTTCCCTTATGCTCTTTCATCTTTATGTCAACCAGATCCTCCCTAGTGGAGTATTTGATTGTGGAGTCGCCAGGCAGATTGTTACAGTCGATCTCTATTTCCTTCTCTTGTCTACCATCAAGAGTCGGATCTATGTTGTCTCCCATGGATGATATACTTCACTTCCACTCCCCAACAATGACCCCAGTTTGTTATCACTCTAAGAGTCTTTCCCTGACTGTAAAGGGAAAGAGCTTGGTAACTTAATCAAATATTTAAATAAAGGTATAAAAATAATGGATCAAAGATGAACACCTCACACACTCACTCTTCTACTCAATAAAAATTCAAACACATCAAGACAAAACAAGGCTATCAAAGGGTACTAATTAGATAATTTGTCAAACTGAAGTGGCTGAAGAATGCTAACTATGCCAACAACATCACATCTAAAAATACATGTGAAAGGTTGAATAAAACTACAAAATGACTTGTGCCTCTTTGTTTATTTATGTAGAGAGAAGAAGACAATTATCAATCATAAGATAAACAATGAAATGAACATTATATCAAACTCACAAGTACAGAATAAGAAAGGAAAATGAAAGTCTGAACAATATCAAATGACAAAAGCTTATCATTCCATAATATATTCAAAGGTCTCAATCACAAAAGAGTACATATGGATCTTCAATTTTGAACCCTATTCACTGTAGAAATGATTGGCTTTGTAGCCTTACAATGATTAACTAAGATCCTTGAAAAAGGGATCGAATAGCTAAAAATAGTCTGTAATCTGATCTATTACAAAATTATAGGATCAAGATCCTATTTTTAGGGACTCAAACCCTATCATAATCTAAGTCTTCGACAACTCCTTCTGCTTGTTGGAGGATGACTACACCTTCTAGAAACTTCAATCACAATTGGGCATCGAAACCTCTTCATCTTTGACCAAAACATAATTCAATTTGAACTTATCTTCTACCTTGTTGGAAAATCACTGGTTTTTAGTGTGATAAGTGAAAAATGGTCGACAGATGTTGCAAACACATGTAGAAGACAATTTGGACTAAAATACTTGAATACTTGATTGAATTCTGACTTGGAGTTTAATATCTTCGTTGCTTCTGAACCAATAATGTTGCTTTTAACTGATTACAAAGATATTACTCAGGCTTCATATCATTGCTTCTTTGCTTAGACTTCCATGTCACTGTGTACATACAATTCAAATTTCTTTGTGAAACAAGTGTAGACATTTATACTAGTGATATGTACATGATCTTGATATCATTCTACTTATGGGGAGGGTCTGATACCTTGAATCTTCAGATGCATGCTTTCATACTCTTAGGAAAAAATAAAAAAACAGAGTATAGGCAAAAATGGATATGGCCGAGCTCCTATAGATTACTTTGATTGATGATGACTGCTGATGACTGTGTAATCCCATCCTTTGCATCAAGGTTATTTAGATTCACTCTCTTGCAAGAGAACTGATGGTTCTACCCTTATGTCACCTACAATCTGAACCATTTCATCTGAATCTAAAGAACATGGAGGAAGGTCTTCTTTTGGTATAATTCGAATATTTGTATGCGTTTGGTTCGTCATTTCAGATATAATTGCACCTCCTTTCCCAAACACACAACCAGTTTGATTGGATAGAATAAGAGGCTTTACCGTAATAACCCCATCCTTGTCTGATCCAATATCCACAACCTGACTTTGAATATACAACAGAGCTTCCTGGGCAGTAAATAAATTATCCTCTAGCACCCCATTTGCTGATATGATGATGATCCGATTATCTGGCCCTGGAACTAGATCGATTATTTTAATTTTGGCCCCAATGTCATCTTGCAAATTTTTAATAACACTTCCATTTCTTCCAATGACACTACCAACTTTCTTATTTGGGCAAAGGATTCGGAATACAAGCTCCTCATCAAAAAAAAGTGTTAAAATTTTCTTAATACAAACTAAATGTCTGTTAACTAATTACAGGACCTAGAACTTTCCAGTTCTTTACTAGCATTAAATTGCAGCGGAATTTAATCAGAGATTGAATCAATACCTGGATCCATTTGTGCAGGGCTCTGACTACTTCAGACTCTAGAACAGTGAAGTCTCTGCTGCGTTTTCAGAACCCTHTGTTCCTYTGCTAYRTTTTTCAGAAACCTCTTGAARAACCCTTTGCACAKAACAKAAATGAAGACCCTCTRCACAGAACAGAAATCRGATTTCTCTCTCTTACCCTGCTGCCATACGCACTTTCAGATCATTAGAGATGGGTATTCTGAAGGTTCATTTATGGGCAGAGAGAGGACCGGTTTCCCCAAGACCGTTATTCTCCACATGTCCATCAGAGTAGGAGATTCGAGACCATTCCTGAAACCGTTACCAAGAGCTCCGTAAAAACTGTAACGGCTGCCAACACATCTGTCTCTTCATATGGGTCATTAAAAACTAATTTAAGAAATTAGTCTTACAAAACGAAGGATCATAATCACGTGCATGATGTTTTCAACCTCGGGAAGCATATGCGCACGACTTGAGATAGCGCCTCCATGTAGTGAAAAAGCATCCACTGATTGAATATGACAATATGGAGAGTACACATTGGTCAGTGAAGGTGATGGATGACCATGTTCCCATTCTCTTTCCCATTCAGGTTCACATTCTACTCACGTTCACGTTCTCTTGGAGGATTTCCTTTTAATCATGATGAAATAAGGCTCAATGCTTTCTTCGCAAAACTCAATTCACCAACAACCTGCACAATCTCGTCTGAAGGCAGAGTGCAGAAAGGAAGTTGATCCCTTGGCAGGACTCAGATATTGGCCTTGGTTTCTTCGCGCATCTAGTCAATAATCTTTCGGTGATCATTCCAATGAGATTTGCTTGTGAGCTTCTCACACCTGACTAGTTCTGGCAATTGGACTTTCATGCAATCTCATAAAAATTTGACACCTGTACAATCTTTGGCACTTGTAACTTTCTCTATGCAATCACCATTACCACTTCAAGTTGTGCATTGATGAAATGTAGACTTCAAATTTGTTAGCTTGGCACAAGACCTCAATCTGTGCAAACAACTGGATATTGAAATCAACTTCTAGAAGCACGATCTCTTGGCACTTGTGATCTCGACACATGGCACATTGACTGTGTTTTATTATTTTTATTTTAACGTGTCGAACAAGATCCCACATGCATAGGGATGTTTAGACGTTATATCCTTTATATCCATTGAGATTTATATTGATAGATCGATGAGGCATATGGAAAGGAAGGGCTTGGCACTCACCACTGGATTTTGTGACTTATGTGTTGACTTGCGCTTTGACATGTGGACTCAATATTTGGATTTGGTATGACTCGGAGTTTGGAAAATATAGGTGATATTTGATATGGATTTGGATTAGACTAGGTCACTTGTGTACACAAACCTGTCTTATTTTGGCTTTCAGGTTAAAAACACAATTATGGTTTTTCAATTTTTGGAATGCAGGTCATAAGACTGAGTCACAAGAATATTTGGGTTTCAGGTTAAAAACACAATTATGGTTTTTCAATTTTTGGAATGCAGGTCATAAGACTGAGTCACAAGAATATTGAGTGAAATCGATCAATGGGAGCTTACTAAAGCTCGATGAAGAATTTGGAAGTTATGACACTGGCCAAAATACCTAGAAAATCAAAAAATCAAGTACAAATTAATGAAAGCGCTTAAAAACTTACCAGTACATTTTTAGCGCTAACAAAGTAGATTAGAATAGGATAGAATATGAGTAGTTTTAGTTTGTTTTATTTTTTAATTAGGTTTAGTACAATTTATTGCTTCTCGTTGAATAAAGAACTTGTTAGATTATGGCTATAGTGAACTATTTCCAAGGTAATCACTTTTCCTTTACCTTTTTCTTTTCATATCATCTTATTTATCTTTCTTTTCATTAAAGTTTTTGTTTTAAGTTTTACTCTTTAAATTCATCATTAAAGCTTATTCATTTTTGCAAAGACTAAGAATTGAAAAAAGGACAAAGAGGGACAATACTTTGGTAAAATACTTATGAGTAAATTTGTAATCATAACTTCCCTTTAGTTTGAATTTTGTTTTGCAATAAAATATTGAGCCATTACAAACCATTCAAGACACAATAAATCACAATTTCAACGTAAATGAAAACATGCATCTCAGTATGTTTTCTTATGTTGAGATATTTCTTTCTTATTCTTGTCTTGATTGTGGCTTATTAGGTTGTCTTTAAAGTTTATAGTTTCTTTTTTGAAATTTGCATAATTTGATTAGTGGTTTAATTTCACTTTTGGTCTAGAGTTTTACTTGCTTGGATTTGCTTGGTTTTTCTGTATTCTTAGTTTGGATTGGATTTTGTGGTATTTACAAAGTATATATGAGGGAAAATATTTATTAAGCTACACGAGTTGGTTTACATGGGGAAATATTTACTCTGCCATTTTAGTAGGATTTCATTTATCTAAAGGGTTATCTTTATCAAATTTTCACTTTCTCTCAAATCAATTGTTATATATGGGGAACATTAAGATATTTTTCAAGTATTATAAGTGTTAGAAATAATAGGTGTGCTCGTTTAACCATAGACAATATAGAAATATTGTCACCCAACCATAGGCCACAGCCACCCCGAGCACCTTAACCTTGACAGAGAGAATAATTTTGGAAGCAAACCCTAGGTCCAAAAGCCAATCAAGGTAGCATACCACTCCCCAGAGCTACAAGAAATTCCAAACCATAACCAAGAGAAAGTCCAAGCCTAAAACCGAAAATACTAGTTGCAGCTGCAACTACTCTCCAAACTTGTGCACTTACTAAATTTTTGCAGTTGTGAGCTGTGTCTTTCAAATGAGATCTGGCGTCCTGTATTTACACTGCTCCTCCTTAGCTGTCTGGGCCGACTTCTCATTATAGAGGCTAAAATCTCAATATTATATATTTCCTTTAGATGACTTGTCTTCTAGGGTTATGTCCAATGCCTTAGGGTTTCTTCTTACTTCCCGGAATATTCTATTCTTGTCAGGGTTACACATGGAGGTTAATACCTCTCACAACTACCATAATATCAACACTCCCTCCTAAAGAGGGAGGTATTGAAAGAAATGGTATTGTGCACAAACATACCATTCAACTAATAGCATTATCATAGCCACAGAGGCTATCTCATGATTAGATCATGAGTACCATCATCACTATCAGTATCATCTGATAGCATCAACTGCATCAGCTCTCAAATCCATACTCTATCTGAGTAATCAGGCATGATGTTGAATAAGTCACTCACTCCACAGAGTGATACAAGAACCATTCTTCTAATACAGACATGTGTCCTAGAAGAATAACTATTCCAAAATATGTTGGAAGCCATGCCATGGGATACAAGGACTATTATTTTAATCTAGACATACATCCTAGAAGAATAAATGTCCTGGACCATTTTCCATCTGGAGAATGTTTTTCCACCAACACACTAACTATCCATATAGCTAATAATAATTTCTAACACTACTGATAGTCTACATGGCAATCAGAACAATTCCATTTAATAGAGCACAATTGTGTCTATCCATAGTAGTACACAACTACTATCCAATGATACACAACCACACCAAGTAGCACATGGCTACTTAATTAGTGACACATAGTCACAACCAGTGGAACACATCCATCACATTAGCATACATCTATTGTACAGAGACACACAGTCTCTATAGAAACCATATCATCTGATATCAACCTGAATAAAACAATAGCATGATATAAACTGAGTCATCTGAGCCATTCTTCCACTCACATCAGTGAGATCTGGAAGAGAATCTTCCCTCAGAAGGTAAAACATTAGCCATGGGCTATCTAGACTATTCTTCTCAAGCATAGAAGAATAATCGTCCCTGATTTCTGAGCCTGGACCATTCACCTAACTAGGCCATTCCTCCGACACTAGTCATAGTGCAACTTGGAGAGAATGATTATGTCCTATGGAATTCCTGTCCCTGATTGCTAAACCTATACCATTCACCTAACTAGGCCATTCCTTCGGCACTAATCATAGTGCAACCTGGATAGAATGAGTATTCCCTAGGGAATGATTGTCCAGACCATTTCCTAATGTAAATGACTCTCCTGCACCAACCTCCAAAACAGACCATTCTTCGAAACTTCTCACAACTATGAACTTCGAAAGAATGATTGTCTGGCGAGGCAGACCATTCTACTTGATCACTACTCATAGTGACTGCCAAGAAGAAAGACTGTCCTAGACCATTCCCCCACACTGGACACAAGAGGAATTGTTACCTATGGTACATCAACAATCTATCGAACCATTTTCATTACGAAAATTACTGTCCGATCTAGACCATTTTCTGAACTGGAAAATTCATGTCCGTCAGAAATCTCAAACCACTTTCCGAACTGGAAAGGAATTTCTCATCCTAGACCATTTTTCGAACTAAAAAATGACTATCCATAAATCAATAACACATCAGTGCTCCCTCCCAACATGGGAGTAATCTCTTCCTTTTTCAATAAGAAAATCGTCTCCACGAGCCCTGACTTGTTTCTTAAGTACACAATTTTTTTCATCTTGGACAAAGGCTTTACCAAAATATCTTCTATCTGCTCATCTATGGAGATATATTGGAGAACCACTTCTCTTTTCTGGACTTCATCATAGAGAATGTAATGCTTGATCTCAATGTACTTCGATCTGTCATGGAACACTGGTTTTCTCTGAAGGCTTCATATAGCTCTGATCATTACAATATATCATCGTCGAATTCAACACTTATGTTTCCTGCTAGCTCATGATATCATGGCAAGACTCAAACTGAAACATATCCAAGTAGCACTTATTCTATCATCAAGAGAGTTTTCTATGGATTAGCAATCCATCATCTCATACTTCTGAGTAACTATTCTGATACACTATCTCCGTCATAGAAAGTTTTCACCACACTTCTGTTGTATATGAGATACTATTCATCAAGTTGTTTGAATCCATACAAGGTCATCTTATATATGCATACATGGGTATCTTTATGGTATAAGCTTCTTTCTCACTTACTTTATTGGGAGAACAGTCTTTTACATGTATATTCCAATCCATGGATACTACAAGAGGTATATCTGGTTTTCTGGAACAAGTTGTTGTCATAGTCTTCTCCCTCCTTCTAGAAGAACCTATGAATCTTGCAATGTTTCCATTTATAAGTCTTTTTCACATTTTCTTACATACACTGTTCTTTATCATAACTTCTCTTTCTTCTTCTCTATTGCTTCTAGTGGGTTCAAACCAAGCTGGTAGTCTTTGTGATTCTCGATATAATAACTGGTTGTTATGGATTTTCTTTCTTTCTTGGAATCTTCATGTTCTTACTCATGTTTCTCTTTAGGTCTTGGGTCCATTGAGTCTTCTATAGATTCCATGCCCTGAAGATTCCAACTTCTTCCTTTCATCATGGGATCATGGATATGGACAACCAAGATACTTTAAGGCTTCTTTTCGAGGAAGACTTTTTTTTGAGTCAAACTAAATACATGATTCTTTTCATGGCTGCTACTTTCAATGGGAACATGGATAGATACTTCATAATCCTCAATGGATCATATTATTTAGGATTTGCCTCCTAATGCATGCTCTTCTTTTGGAATTATGTAATCATCTCCCTCCATCTAAGATAGTCCACACTTTCATCTGCATTCTTATTTCCTTATGCAAGGTGTCACAAGTCTTTTTCTAATTTCCTCTTGGTTGTTGAATTCTTTCTGTTTTTAATTCTTTTGGGTCTCCTTAGGTTTGATTATGATTTTGGCTTATCTGGCATTTTTTACTTATATAATAGCTTCCACGGGAATTGTTACCAAAGATTGTCAACATAATTCATCTTTTCATGTGTATTTCTTGACTTACAGTCATTGTGATAGCAATCCTTATCATTTTCTTCTTCCATAGGTAT
>SNQJ01S0047328.1:5372-16982 GCA_010110895.2 Picea sitchensis | reverse complement strand
AGGAGCTAGAACAGGGGTTGATGCGATGAACGGAGGGAGGCAGGTTGAGAAATGGGTGAGGAAATCAACATGACCTTTGCTGACATTTGACCCTCAGAAAGAAAATGAGACATATCAGAGGACAAGAAAATAGATACTAGGACTGTATTGGGTAGCATCAACATCATCTGTTCCTCTTGTTTATGATCGTACTATACCAGAAAAGCCACTTGAAATGGTAAGTATTCTAAGAGAATTTATGAGAAGTTGCATAGAAGCGATGAAAGATGAAACTGCGCTGAATAAATTATGTGAAATGATTTATCATTGCACACAATAAAGGGAAATTCTTGTTGCATAGAGGGTAGTGAATCAGGTACTGTGAAAAAAAGGACCAACGAAGAGTTCAAATTAAGTGCATAGAATGGGGAATATGACGTGGATAAAGTTATTTTAGACTTGGGTTCTGGTGTAAATGTGTTACCAAAGAAAACATGGGAAATAATGGGGAAACCCAAGTTAATATGGTATCCCATCCAGTTAAGATTGGCCAACCAATGCAAGATAGTACCAATTGGCCAATTGATAGGGATACCTGTGAATATTGATGGGGTGCGCAATGTAGCAAATTTTGAAGTCATTGAGATTGTGGATGATATTTAGCCATATCCAACACTAATGGGGTTAGAATGGGCCTTTGAAAATCAGAAAATTATTAATATGAAGAGGAGGGAAATGATATTTTAGGTAGGAGAGTTGAAGGTTATGGCACATTTGGATCTGATAAAAGGAAAGAGGTATAGCAAACCAACTAGAGGGAATGAAATTGACAAATTGTATAATATGACTGCATGAATGGATGAATATGTTAACCCTATTGTATATTGTGCACTAATTTGGAGAAATATTATCTCATGTGCGTCAGACTTAAAGGAAGTTCTGGAACATTGGCAACAGAGGATGCACGAAGTATCCACCAGACGATGTGCCTGCATTACTCTATCATTGCGCTGGATTGGAACTACGCTATGTGACCCACCCAAATATGATGGTTTGAATAACATAGAATATTTCATACATGTGTTTGAGTTGAAGATACCCAAACAATAAAGACTGTTGGCATTAGATGTTCTATTGAAGGCTACTCTAGCCAGATGGTGGGTTGCACATAAAGAGGGAATGGAAGACTAGTCATAGTGTAAAATATGAATGTAAGTAAGATTTGGTACCGAGGTTGAGTATACTACGCAGAAATATACAAAAGTGACCAAACAAATCATATTGCACAGTGAAAAAACATATGGAGATCGATATTGAAGAAGGAATGGGTGCACATGTTTATACATACAATGGATACAATTCCTAAGCACTGGTACTTGGAATTAGAAATGTGCAAAGAAACAAGAAAATGGGATGAGCTAAATCAAATGTTTAAGGTAACATTTACATTTGAATATGAATCTCCATTACTAGATGCTTGTTTACATGCCATTAGAACCAAGATATTTTTAGAAGAAGGGCCAATGGGGATAGTACCTATGTGTAGTGCGCACAGAGCTTCTATGCATGTTCATGAATTACTAGAATGTTATATTGTTTCTAAGGAAGAACAAGATGAGGAAGATCCAAGGAATACATAAGTACCTAAAACTGAGGGGGAACACATAGTAGAAGGACCAGGGCTTGAATCTGTTGCGTATGCACAACCACTAAAGACACGTAAGGTAAATATTGGGACAACTGAAAATCCAAAGTTTGCGCAGGTAGGATACTACTAGAATTATGAAGATGTGGAGAAGATTGCAGATTTACTGCACGACTATTAGGATCTATTCCCAAATACATTCTCAGAGATGAAAGGGATAGCTGGTGAGTTAAGAGAAATGAAGATCCCTTTGCAACTAGGTGTTAATCCAATAAGACATAGACCTTACAAACTGAATCTAGAATATAAAAACAAGGTAAAGGAAGAGATAGACCAAATGTTATAAGTTAAAATCATTCAAAGAGTCATGGAATCAGAGTGGATAAGTCTAATGGTAGTGCAAGATAAAAAAACAGGGGGAATTAGGATTTGTGTAGACCTAAGGAACCTAAATGATGCATGTTTGCATGATCCATTTCTAACAATGTTTATAGATGAAGTGCTAAAGAATGTCGGAGTGAAGAAGGCCTATTATTTATAGATGGATTTTCAAGATCTCACCAAATTAAGATTGCACAGGAAGAGAGACATAAGACTACCTTTGCGACGGAGTGAGGAAGCTATCAATACACAGTAATGCCTTTTGGCCTAAAGAATGCACCTACAGTTTTTTCAAGAGTAGTTTTCATAGTTTTTAAGGAATTTATTCATAAGTGAATTGAAGTTTACTTAGATGATTGGATTGTGTTTAGTCTATTGAAAGATCAAATAGAAGTACTCAGTTTAATGTTGGATTATTAATGGATCCTACCAGGGTTGCAATGATTTTGTACTTACAACCACCCACATCAGTCAGACAGTTGAGAGAAAACCTGGGTCATACATGATACTACAGGAAGTTCATTAAGGGTTATGTGTAGATTACAACACCCATGGAGAAGTTGTTGAATAAAGAAGCTAGGTTCTAGTGCAATGAAGTCTGTCAAAAAGGGTTGGATACATTGAAGCAGAAATTAGTGACCACACCAATTTTTGGAATAATGAGAGGGGGGGTGAATCAGGATGCCCAATTATTATCACTTTTAACCACAATTTGTAATCATTAATTGCATCAGCAGTATATCATAAATATATCATGAGAAGTATAAATCAATAGAGAATAATAGACATCCACAGAAACACAGTACACCAGAATTTATGTGTAAGAACAAATGGGAAAAAAACACGAAATGTTTTTCTTATATATCAAAAGAATACATTCATTGGAAGAACCAACTTCCTAATTCTCCAACTACAACTAGAAGAAGGATACAAACCCCTATTTACAAGTTGCAACCTGAAGGAAGCTACAACTCCCTGAATTCTATGTTTCTAACCAAAAGGAAGATACAACCCCTTGATTCTAAGGATACAACGTGAAGGAAGCTACGACTCCCTATGTTCTTCGACACCAAATGAAAGAAGGCTACAACCCCCTTTCCTTTCCCCATGATGTCGCCTTGAAATATAAATGTAGACCAAACTATTACTACCATTGATATTGTCACTGCCCCTGATAATCAACCTGTCATCCAATCTGTCACTGTCACATCAACTTGCAACTGATCATCAACTTGTAGTTTGTCACTGTCACATCAATATGTAATTGGTCATCAACCTGTACCCTGTCACTATCTCTTTCATTGTATCTGTCACTGATATATCAACAAGATCTACTCATATATACCATATCAACATTAGTATCCAAACCATGTACCACAATGTACCTCATATACCATAAGATATGCCTCAAATATATGCCAATATAAAAAATATGTGATTCTAAAAAAGAACCATAACAACCATATACAATGTACCGAGGATATGTCTCAAGCATGTATCAATAAAACCAAAACATGGACCTCAACCACATACAACCATAAACCAAAAGGGAATTGATCCAGATAGATGTTTGTGGCCTCCCACCTATTCCAACTGGCTCATTTTGGTATTTTTCCAGTTTGACAATGTTTTCCTAGTTTTTAGGTCCCTGACTTTCGGGGCTGTTTTGAGGCCCTAGACAACATTTTTAGGGCTCACCATAGTTCGTCTACAGACAAAGTCAGAGTCTGACGACAACATGTGTATTCCTTAGATAGACCTTTCCAGTGGGATATCATGCGCCTAAAACATAGATCATATGCAAAAGTTACGACCTTGGGAAGTTGATGTACTAACTTACCCAAATGGGGCCCACATAACTTTTGGCTCTTCATCTCCTAGGGTTAGGTTTTTGGATGTCTAGGGTTTTTGAAATTCCTATTTATTGTAAAAATTCCTTCAGAGCCTCATTGTAATCATCTTCTTGTGAATGAGTGCAACCTTCCATCTCTTCTCAGAGATAAGCCACCACCATTTTAGAAAGCTTGTTTTCTGTTGCATTTTACGGTTTTAGCTTATTTCCTTATTGAATAGAAACCAATCTTACTGTATATCTGTTATTCTATGTTAAGCACATTTTGATAATAATTTGTATTTATTTCATTCTGCTCATAAAATCTAGATTTGTGGTATCAGAGTGGTCTGTTCCTTGTCATTATTGTTGCATGTTCCCAACGAGGTCAGGGTACAAAGAATTGGGTCTCGAGCTTGTTTCTCTTGAGGAAAAAAGATCCTGGACACCCATGAGACCTCTCATGGTGGGAGAAAATAAAGATGATGGGATAGGAGATCCCTTCAAAATGTTGCTCGAGGAAGCCCTCACACAATAGCGGAACAATATGATGGATAGTTTTGTGCAAATCCTTCGGCGGCTACCAACATGTGATGCATCTTCCTCAAACGGAGCACCGCCCCCTTCAAGGGACAAATCAAATTCATTATTCCTATATTTGAAGGTCAGATAGACGTCGATTATGTAAACAAATGGTTGAATCTGCTAGAAAGGTATTCCTCTATCCATAACTTCTCGAATAGAGAAAAAATTACTTTTGCGCTCCTCAAAGTCATTCCCCATGTCAACGATTGGTGGGAAACTTCTTGTGAGTAGAAGAAAACAGAGGAACTCTCATTATTTACAGTCACGGTCACCTGGGAGTCCTTCAGGGATTCTATTAAGGAACAATACTACCATGTTGGAAGTTATGACGACCTGTACACAAAATGGACAACATTGCGGCAGGAAAGAGACCAAGCAGTGCCCGAGTTCACAAATATATTCCATACCTTGTGCACCAAGCTGGGTATCAAATATTATGAGCGACATATGGTGCTCAAGTATCGCGGTGGTCTGCATAGACACACCCAAGCCGAAATGGAGTTTTTGGACATCTCATCCTTGGGCGCGGCCTACCAATATGTCGTCAAAATCGAGCAGAAGCTCAAACAAAAGATGTGGAAATTTGAGCCTAGGAACCCCTCACAGCAAAATCCAGGAAAGGGAGGCCCCAACCCACAGAAAAAATGACAAATAAAATACGGACCGCCTCAGGACAACTAGTCCAGGCTGCAAGAAAAGAAGGACACCAGAAATACAAAGAAAGATACTAGGAAGTAGTGCGACTTCCATAAGAGCCCCTGGCATAACACTGTTGGTTGCTTCTTAAAGCAGTCGTTGGTGGCTGAGGTGAAAGCCTCCGAGTCAGATGTAGGTTCCGACTCTGAGTTAGAACCATAAAGGGGGAGATAGATCATTGACGCAAAACCCAATGATACCATTGCTACCACCAAGATCCACCTGGGGAACTAGACGAGCCAAAGGAAGGAAAGATCCTTTTTCATTCATAGATGTGGGTGAAGGGTACCCCGTTGCACTTCATTGTTGATAGCATTAACCAGAAGAACCTCATCTTGGCAGAGGTTTTCAAGCGACTTGCCTTGCCAACAATGCCACACCTGCATCCCTACACCATCGGATGGCTCCACCAAGGAAGCGACATCCACGCCAGCCATGTCGCCTGTAATACAACATCAAGCCCTTCAAAGACGAGGTATTGTGTGATGTTTCCCCTCTCGAAGTTTTTAATGTTCTTTTGGTCCAACCATATTTATGGAAACTCCATGATGTATATGAGTCTAGGCATCGCAGTGTTATTATTACTTTGAATAAGAAATTGTACAGGATACCAGAGGTAGTCCCACCTAGTGTTATCTCCTTGATCTCTTCCGAGCAATGCAGGAAGTTCATTTCTCAAACGAGGAAGTTTGTCTTCTTCGTGATTCTCTCTCAGAATGATAAAAATATCGCAGCCACATCCATGGTCTCTGTAGCCAAACTCTCCACATAGAAGAAGCAAGTGGATAAGGTCGTGGAACAATACTGGGATATCTTCTCCTCAACTACCGAGTACCTCTGCACTGTCATGTCAAGCACCCCATCGATCTGATCCCAGGCACATTGTTTCCCAATGGGCTAGTTTATCTCCACTCTCTGTTAGACAATGAGGAGATCAAGTGGAAAATCCAAGAATGGTTCTACAAGGGGCACATCCATCCCAGTTGATCACCTTGCGAGAGCCCAATTGTGTTGGTACATAAGAAAGATGGAACCTGACAACTCTGCATTGATCACTGGGCCCTGAATAAAATCACAGTCAGAAACCAGTACCCAATTCCCCGAATCGACGACCTTCTTTATTAGCTCACGGGGGCCAAATACTTCAATAAGATTGATCTGAAGTATGGCTATCACCAGGCCTCGATAGAACATATAGATGTATCAAATATCGCCTTCAAGTCAAAGAAAGGTATTTTTGAATGGTCGGTCATGCCCTTTGGCTTAACAAATGCTCCAGCCACTTTCATGAGGATGATGGATGATATCCTGCGACCATTCACCAATAATTTTGTAGTGGTGTATCTGGATGACATTCTCATTTACAACAAGTCTTGTTAAGAACACTTGCAACATATTCAACAGGTTATGCACACCTTGTGGAAACACAAGTTATATGCCAACTTGGAAAAATGATCCTTCGGCATGGACATGGTCCATTACCTGGGCTACATCATTGATCAGCATGGCATACATGTGGATCTAGCCAAGATCCAAGTCATCTATGACTAGCCAGCCCCAACCGCACTCACTGAGCTTCAGAGCTTATTGGGCCTTACCAATTTCTACTGGAGGTTTGTGTTAAGATTCTCCCATATTGCATGGGCCCTCAGCCAAGTAACTAGAAATGGTGGTAAAGAGAAATTTGTGTGGGGTCGGTCCCAACAACAAGTGTTCAATGATTTGAAGTAACGCTTGTGCTCAACCCCAATACTTTCACTACTGGACCTACAACATCCCTTTGAGATCGAGACATATGCTTCATACTATGTTGTGGGCGTCATTCTCACTCAACATGGCCACCCTATGGCCTATCATAGTGAGACACTATCAAATATTGTCTATAAGTACCTTGCTTATGAAAAATAAATGTACTCCATTGTGAAATCCTATCGCCAGTGGAGACATTACATTCTTGGGAAGGAGACAATCATCCACACTGATCATAAGCCACTACAATTCATGCAGACACAAGGAAAATTACAGAATGGCCGCCATCTGAAGTGGTCCACATACTTGCAACAATTCCACGTCAACATCAAGTATAAAATAGGAAGCACCAATCTCATCGTTGATTTCCTCAGCAAACCGCTAATCATGACACTCACCATAGTGCTATAATATTGCGGTCGTGAGACCTCTGGATGGCCCTAACTCTATGAGACAGACCCAGACTTTGCCACCACCTACCACATGTTGGGCGCAAACGTAGTTGTTGCTAATTTTCATCTTCAGGATGGGTTGTTGTGTCATCTAGGCCATATTTGTGTTACATCAAGTGAGCGAGCGAAGCTAATCTGGGAATCCAACTACAGTCGGGTGGAAGGACACTTCAGTGTCGAAAAGATTGTGGAAATGTTGCAGAAACATTTCTATAGGTTGAAACTTTGACAAGAGGTCAACAAGTATATTAGGTCCTACAATGCTTACGCTATTGCCAAATACACCACTAAGAGACAGGGCCTGTACACCCTTCTGCCTACTCCTGGCAGGCCATGGGAATCCATCTCAATGGACTACATGTCAAGCCTCCCATCCACCAAACAGGGAAACGACCATGTTTTTGCGGTGGTTGATCACTTTTCTAAGATGGAGATTCTGGTCACCTGCAAGAAGAGCATCACAGCAGAGGCCACTGCCAAACTCTTCTTTGAATGAGTCTGGGTACATTTTGGAATACCACAAACCATTGTCTCAGATCGGGACATTTGATTTCTCATCACATTATGGTTGATCCTCTGGTCACTGCTGGACACCAAGCTCACCAAATACACGGCCTTCCACCCCCAAACAGATGGCCAAACCACGGTCGTAAATCGAATGATCATGGATATCCTATGAATGTATAATTCCAATCACCCTCTCACATAGGATGAGAGTCTTCCCTATGTCTAGCATAGCTACAACCGAGCCATGCATAGCTCAATTGACCACAACCCGTTTGAGGCGGGGTTGGGATTCCAACCATTGGGTCCCATAGATGTTGCACTACCCCTGGAGGTCACCTTAGTTGACTCATCTCCTGCTCCAACTGAAGCTGACAAAGCCACCCAGTTCATTGAGCGGATCCAACACATCCACCAACAAGTTCACGATATCCTGCAGAAGTCCAATCACAAGTACAAGTAGTACCATGATCAACATCGGGTGCCACATAAGTTTCAGGTGGGCGAAAAAGTTTGGTTGCACTTGCAGAAAGAATGCCTTACAAGACCCCATAGGAAGCTTCACCCACTTCATTATAGGTCGTACACCATCACCAAGGTTTTGGATGATATTTCTTTTGAGCTCAAAATCCCTCCTTTCCTTGGCTTGCACCTAGTTCTCAACGTGGATCTCCTTCGACCTTATTTCCCATCATTATTGCACACCTCAGAGGTAGAAGAATAGCTCACATTAGCAGAGATCAACCCTAACTGCATACAACAAGAATCTAGTGATCATATTGTGGACAAAGAGGTCAAGGGCACTCTCTTGCAAATAATCCAGCTTTATCGAGTTGTCAAAGCAGGGCAACTCCTGCACCAAGACAAGTAGCTCACCCGGGGCCAAATTCAACAGAAATTTCCTCATCTGATGGGGGAACTCAACGCAATGGATACCATTGCTTCCTAATGGGGGAGGATTGATCCATATGGATTTCAGTGGCCTCCCACCTATTCCAACTGGCTTATTTTGGTAGTTTTTTCCTAGTTTTCGGGTCCTTGAATTATGGGGTCGTTTTGAGGCCCTAAACAACATTTTTAGGGATCACCACAATAAAAATATAGACATAGTTAGATTTTGATGGAAACATGTGTATTCATCGAATATACGTTTCTAATGGGTTATCGTGCACCTAAAATGGAGTTTGTATGAAAAAGTTACGACCCCGAGAAGTTGATGTACTAACTTACCCAAACAGGGCTCACATGACTTTTGGGGCTTCATCTCCTAGGGTTAGGTTTTTGGATGTCGAGGGTTTTTAACATTCTTGTTTATTGTAAAAAGGCCTTCAGAGCCTCATTGTAATCATCTTCTTGCGAATGATCACAACCGTCACATCTCTTCTTAGAGATAAGCCGCCGCCATTCTAGCAAGCTTGTTTTCCGCTGCATTTTACATTTTCAACTTATTTCCTTATTGAATAGAAACCAATTTTACTATATATTTGTTATTCTGTGTTAAGAATATTTTGATAATAATCTTTATTCATTTCGTTCTACTCATGAAATCCAGATCAGGCCTCCAAGAGATGCCTCAAGCAAGTTCCATATCATCCATGATAAACACACATAAAAACATACCTCTGATCTTGTAGACACTCTATTGTATTAGATGACAGATGAGTAAACAAACTTGGGCATTAACAATATTGTGCATCCATCTATTTACACCCTTTCACAAGATTTTCACAGATCTGCGACTTCCTCCACTACTACCCACGAATATCCACACTTTTCTCTATTGCATCCCACGTACATCCATTCCCTTCTGACTTGCAACCTGCAGATACCTCAAAAACTAGGGTTACTCACATTTTCTGCAACTCCAAGACCTTCACCTTCGACCTTCCTTCACACCCTCAGACCTTCTACCACAAACTCTGTTAGGATATTTAGACACTTAGGAGTTAGTAAGATCTACTTGGTCTATTGTATCATTAGGTAAAAATGTGTTTTCTAGTGTGTTTCTTTAGTATGCATTTGTAGTTAGGAAATTTGATGGTCATGATATGTTCCCGACATAAAGTGATCCAACGGTTCATACTCTCCTTGATCTTAACAGCCATTGATCCGTGGCTTAACACTCTATTGGTCCATGATCTATATTTAAAGATCATGGAGGGTCATTTGTCGATGATCGATTGTGAGAAACTCTCTTGTAAAATCTCTCTGTAATATTTTTCTTTGCATTAATAAACTGCTCCAAGTGTCCGCATTGGCTGGGGTCGTGGATGTTTCCCCGTAGGGGTTTTACCACATGAAAACATCAGTGTATTGATCTTTGATTTGGTTATGTGAATGATTACTAAAGGTGTCCTTCCTCTGTTGGAATACCTGTGTTTTAAAACATGGTATCAAAGTTTGTTTGAAGACCTGCTTCTGTTGTAGATTGAGATTGTGAAGTCGAGTTTCCTCATCTCTACTTTCTATAACTTTCATACATCTTGGGGCTAAGAGGACTGTTTCATTGCATCTAGAGCGCTCGTTTCAATCAGGAACACTTTTCGTTTCACTCGAAAAGGTTTCTTTTTTCCCAAGATACAACCATTACAGTCGGATCCGGAGGTATAAAGCTTGAATACGCATTTTTTTAAATTTGTGTAGAGTAGTATTTTGGTTTTATTTCAGTTTTGTTTTATTTATTTCCAGGTTGCTACTCTTTTAGATATGCATATGCTCTTTTCCCTATGCCCTATATGATCTCGGAAAATCAGAAACAGATAGGAAAAGGTGCATCTTCCGAGTTAGCTAACCGAGATCTAACCCTTGTTGTCATCGAGAAGCAAAATTTGTTTCTTGTGTGAAAAGAGTTTTTTTTTAGCACACTCTCCAAGGTTGTCTTCAACAACAACAACAATCCTCCTTTTGAACATTACAATATGTTTTGCTAGATCATTTGGTTAAAATTTGCCTTATTAAGTAAGAGGTCTTGAGTTCAAGTCTCTCTTTTGTTACCTTTTTTGAAAAAGTTCATGCTAATATTGTAAAGTGTATTTCACTCCAAGTATAAAAGTGAATCACTATAAGTAGCTTTAATATTTTATTTTAGAGTTATTTATTTTGCATGAAATTTTTTTGTTATAAAGTAACTTCATTATAAAAGTGATCCCCACTTCTCTTTATAAAAGTGGGTTACTTCATAAAGCAACTTACACAATCACGTGGTCATTTGGTTACCGATTGTGCCTTTTTTAAAAATAGTGTAACTCTAACATCGAAAGTCCGTTTTCAGTGCCCTTTTTTTTAAAGTTGCACACCGTTTTGAGCTCTTTCCATCCAGATCATTAGTTCCAGTTTTTAAATCCACATTATCTTCATATTTAATATGGCTTCTACAAGCACTATCTTTCTTACCAACAACAACTACTTCCAATGGAAATTTCATATGAAATATTTATTAAGAAGTAAAGGCTTATACCGGATTACCTTGGGAAAGGAAAAAGAACCCACTAATGATGATAAGAAAGCCAAGTGGAATAATAGGAATGATGAAGCATGTGGACTAATCAAAATTTCTATCTCTCCTGATTTAAGGTACCACCTTCAAGATATTGATGACCACAAAGAATCTTAGAACACGATTGAATTTGTATTTGGTAAACTCAATATTATTTGAGTACAACACTTAGAAAATCAAATAGTGACCTTGAGTCCAAATGATTTTTCTTGCCTTGGAGACTATCTATCTAGGTTTAAAACACTCAGAATTTTATGTGAAGAATGTAAGATAAAGATGGAGGAAGAGTGTT
>SNQJ01S0047327.1:29763-69023 GCA_010110895.2 Picea sitchensis | reverse complement strand
AATGTGTCGTGCTTATTGTTGTCCCTGGTCCTGTCAGTACTTGGTGGTTAGTATTGTGTAGTCTGCCGTGTCGGGCGGGATATAGACTCCTCTTGCAGCCTAGTGTGTATGTCTGTGTGTAATCCGGTGGAAGGAATCCAGTGTCGTTTCAAGAGTCTCGGGTTGTTTAAAGGCACAGTTCCACTACTGCGACTCTACTAATGGATTCCTTCCTTCTATGACAGTACTGTGCCTAACCCCTGGTGTCTGTCTCTGCCCACAACCATTAGTTGCCCTCCTCCTGTTCGGGGCATTTGCTTCTTGTTGTCGCTATGACATGTCGGGTTGTCTTGGTCGTGTTAGTCGTACTGGAATCCTGTTGGTTCGAGTGTTGACATAGAGTCGAGGGGGTTGTTTCTTTTGCACACGCGCACACACTTTAACAGAAAAAAATAAAATAAAAAAATTCACCGGTTGACTGAGTAGATGTCCTTAGCTAGGAGGGGTGTTACAACCTGGAACTAACACACGAGGTTTCTCCTAGAGGAGGTGTTAGTTGTATCAAGAAAATCATTTACTTCTATATGCTCACATGCTATCAAGTATAATACTTTACAAAGACTTCTATCTCAACTATAGTCATCAACTTGCCATGTGCACCTTTGAATCTTATCAAATTGATTAATCAAACGTGGAGCCTTGTCCTCAGAAATGAGTGTTTTCTTTTCTTTCGAGTCTCCTTCACTCAAGATGACGAGTGATTTCTTCAACCTGTCTTTTGTATTAAGACGATATGATATCTTGATAGAAGGTTGGGTTAGAGGATAAGTTCTATGATCTCAACTTTTAATCCATCTAATACCTTGACTGAGAAAAGGTTAGAATGAAGGCCATAGATACAACATGCAACATTGCTCAATATAACAAATGGATGCATATCAAAATAATTACACCTGGGTTTCATCATTCCTCTGAATGTGTTGGATCTTGAGATCCTGCTGGATCTATGGCAAGAGATCCCTTTTGCTTCAAATACTCTTTAAGGTTTAACCGTTTAAACATATGTGAGTACATAGTATTTGCAGGTAGTGGCTCCATCTAGCAGCAACGATAGTCATTGCCAACTCTTAAAAACTTCAAGGGTGTTTGCAACTGGTGCTACGGCTGCAACTGCAACTGGTTCTAAGACTGCAACTGCAACTGCAATTTAGGGTTTTATGAGGAAACCCTAATTTTTCAAACTTCAAAATTTGAAATTCTGATCCAGGGGATAGATGCGCTTAGCTGAGGCGAGTAAGTTGGTGCAGTCATATTTATGAAAATCCAACTCTTACCCCCTCAAACTTGATCTACGGATTTCTGGACTGGTGCTTCTAGTTTTCTAGTACTTTTGGTACTCTGGTACTTTTGGTACTCTGGTTTTTCAGATTTCTGGTACTTTGTGAAACTAGGGTTTCAATTTTCGGGAGATTTAGCCACTGAAAAGGTGTGTTGAAGGTGCCAAAATGATACTTGGTGGAGGTCACACTTTTCTAGATGGTTTTTGGGCTGAAATACCTCACCAACAAAAGCCCTAATTTTCATGTACGACAACAATGACATTTTTCACTTTTCTCTTGTGAAAGATGCTCTCTTTAGCTTGGCTCTGAAACCATGTTAATTTTTAATCCATTATTATAGTTCTTTGCATTTCAATAGATAACAACAAAATAAGACAAGATCACTGAGAAATACACAATCACAAGAGACACAACATTTATCCTCAGAAACCCTCTAGGGGAAGAAAACCCAACAAAAATTCCTTATTATAGATAGCCAATACAATTCCAAGAGATAACTCAAACAAGTACATAATTTCCTATGCCAAAGATGCGCCTCTCTCTCTCTCTCTTCTCCAATGGTAGTTCTGAAACTTGTCTCTCAATGAACTAGTGGTGGTTTATTTCTGCATGGGTATGCAAATGTTGAATGGGAAGGTAGCCTAGTGGATCAAAAGAGTACTTCTGGATAATGCTTCAGTTTAGGATCTTCTATGATCTCTTGGTCAAGCCAGAAGTATGGATCCATTTCATAGAGTACAACAGAGGATGAGTACATTGCAACAAGTGATGCTAGCAAAGAAGCAGTATGGCTCAGAAAATTGGTCTCTAGGTTGTTTGGTGACAATCTCGAGACAACGGTGGTTCATTATGGTAATCAAAGTTGCATAAAATTGACAGAGAACTCGATATTTCACGACAGGTCAAAACATATTGACATGAGGTACCACTACATCCAAGACTTGGTCTAGAGAAAAATTGTAAAGTTATAGTACATAGCCATGAGTGAGGAGGTAGTTGATATCCTGACCAAGCCTTTGACCTAGAGACAGTTTGTGCAGCTAAGAGGAAATCTTGGTGTGGCTGAGAATGACTCCCTCTCTAAGAGGGAGTGTAAAATTTGGCAACATCGATAGTCATTCTCCAATGAGAGGCCATATGGGCCACCTTGAGGCTAGCCAAGGAGATTTGGAGAATCAACCAATCTTGTGAGATATTGTTGAAAGCAAGGGGGAACATACAACCTCTATTAGTCAAACCAAAATTCAGGACTAACGAGATGTTGTGTGAGTCTAATGAAAAAATCAGGGGGAATGTACAACCTCTGTGAGCATAGAAAGTCTAGTGCAAAACTTAGGGGGGACATACAACCTCTATGAGCATAGATAGACTAGTGTAAAATTCAGGGGGAACATAAAACCTCTGTGAGCCTAGTCAAACCTTGTGAGCCATGAGAAAAAGTCAAGGAATCTAGCAACATTTAGGATGAAATCAAACTCATAATTTAACATTGAATTCCTCCTTAGAGAAATCGATTGGCCTCTTGACTTCTATAGTGCCACTAAGAACAACACTTAGGAATATACTCTCTAGTACCTGAGTAGTCAGGTAGTATGGCTAATGGTACGGTCTAGCCTCCTTAGTTTGTGCCTTGAGATATTGGGCCGAGTACTACTGTTGGAACCCACACGTATATCAAATATCTATAACACAGGGAAAACCCTTGTCTTTAGAACCGTTGAATACCCTAACCCTTGGGGTAGAAAAAAAAAAAAACATACAATATCTATTGCTATGCAATTGTGTCTTCTGCATTCGAGTTGCTAAATTACTACACATTTCTTCCTGTTAAGCATTTGGGAATTTCAACACTGCAATATTATTGAGGATGGAGTATAACTCCATAGGAGTAAAAAAAAAAATGAGTATATTTGTCTTGCCAACACACTTATTTGGGACCTATTCCACTAGGTTCCTCTCTTTGTCCCGATCCTAGTGATACCTATCATTTTTTACCATAGTTTTGTTTTTTTTTGGAACCAAACCTTCTCTGCCACCCTTATTTGGTTCCTATCCAATTGGATACCCCTTTTCGACCTAATCACAATGGTACCTATATTTTGACACCCTTCTTATTAGTGGTCCCACCCAACACCCCAAACCCTTTTTATTTCCCCTATACCAATTACATGTCCCTTTTTTTCCAAATGGCTACCACAAGAGCCCAAGAACTCAATTCCTTGATTGTTGACAACCACCAAAACAAGGAATACATAAATAATATCACAACCAACATTAGCTCAATCATTTTGACTCTTGATATCCTCAAGGAACAATGTTCCCACATCGAAGACCTCAAAGGCCTCAAATCCACCTTTTAACACTTCATGGGATGTTTCTAGAACCCTTCCTCTTATGAACAACCATCTTATTAGGATGACCCTGACTCTTCCCATTACCAAGGTCCTCATACTACACACTTTTCTCGGGACCTATGCCCACTCAAAATTGAGGTGAAAAAATTTGATGGATCATATTCCACAGGATGCGTCACCCAAATGGAACATTATTTCTCTTTGGACATTATTGATGATTTATCCAAGCTTCATTATGGTGTGCTATATCTGGATCCAGAATGGTGGCAATGGTGGCAATGGTGGCAATGGAGAAATAATGAACACCAAGGGTATGCTGGTTGGAAAGAGTTTGTGGCTGAAATTTATGACTGTTTTGACTCTAACACCCACCATTTAGGTTGTTTGACCATGTTAAAGAAAATTGGGACAGTGACAACTTTATTGTTGCATTTGAGCACTTGGATTTCCAAACAGAGGGAATGTATGATTCTTTCTTTAGGGAATTCTTTATCAATGGCCTCAAATATGAAATATGTGCCCATGTTCTCATGGCACACCCCCAAACTTGATTGGAAGC
Source organism: Picea sitchensis (assembly GCA_010110895.2). Taxonomy (NCBI): domain Eukaryota; kingdom Viridiplantae; phylum Streptophyta; class Pinopsida; order Pinales; family Pinaceae; genus Picea; species Picea sitchensis. Next base: position 64,791 of record SNQJ01S0047327.1, on the reverse strand, counting down.
TACTCAACAAGCCAAGGAATCCCAACATATTGTCTCCTCCCAGGACTGCAAACTCTCCTTTCCTCCTCGCCCTAAACCCACTAATTTTTATCCTCCTGCAACTCCCGTCATGATCCAAAGAGGATCCAGAGAAGACTAAGGATAAATCAGAATTGGAAGAAGCACCTCATAAATCTCAGAATGTCCTCAACATATACAGAAAGAGAAAAATTCAAAGTTCTCAAGACTCAGTGAAATTGGAATCATTGCGAAGAGCGCGTTGAAAGATTTCCAACAACGTAAACAGATCATCAAAGAGAGTTATCAACCAAAATATATTCATGGTCAAAGTTTTGGTCAACCCAACCCAGTCAGTAGGGATGAGTTAGCATCTGTACTGCTGATGTCAACATTTGTATGAATGATGTTGTCACCTGTATAGGGTACATGGCACACACAAAGGATGACACGTGTCATGATGGCATCATCATGACGTCAACATGATGACCTGGAAGCACCATAGGCTACCACGTGTCACTCAATTTTGGACTTTTTTGATCAATATGTGGACCAATGGGAAAGTTTTGCTTGGAAGTCTGTACAACTATGTGGCAAACCATACAACCACCGGACATGTGACGTGGTAGGATGACGTGGTAGAGGTGACGTGGTTGTCTGTGAAATGTGGTGATGTGGGACAATGAAAGGCCACCATGTGGCAGTAGTAAAATGCCCAAGGATTCCCAACAAACAAAATTTAAAATGGGAAAATGGGTTGGTTGGCACCAACCCCCAATCCGCTATGTTTATAACATAATCTGCCACCAGATCTGGCGGGATCCGCCAAGCCAAACCATACTCCAAAGTTAGAATGGGACCAACAAAAAAACAATGTATATGTATACTCCATGTATTAAAATGGAGGTTCATGGGCTTGACCTCGAAACCTCCTACAACAAAGAGCTTTAAATATATCTGCCAACCAACAGTTCAACCGACATTGTTGGTAAATCCACCCCCGATTTTATTTAAGAGTTGGGTTCTACCAGAGCTTGTGGCCAGACCAGGGCGCGTGACCGTACGGACGAGGCACGAAAAATGAGACTTTTCCATCATATTATTTCTTATGGAGGAACGAAAACATAGATGAATTTTCTCAAGGGTCTGAAAGTGCCAGACTCAGATTGAGGAATGGAGACAGTTGTTTTTTGGGTAATTCGATGCCAAGAATTCAGTGGTCTTGTTTATTTTCTAATCTGAGCAAAGATTCCTCATATTAAATCCAGAATGAGGTATACTTATGTATTTTTCCAAATTATTTCGTTGATTTAATAAAAAGGCCTGCCCATTTGAGAGAAGGCCCCGAAGACGCAGTCCACCAGGGACAAACTCCGTTATAAAGTTTTTTTTCTTTAGATATGATGCATATGTCTCTTCATTATTGAGTTATTCCTTATTTATGGTGCATTTCAATTTATGCTCATTTAATACAATTCTTTAATAAGTCACATCGATGAAAATATCTTGAATCATCTTGGTATCAGAGAATTCATATTTTACTTGAATTGTTGAGTGTGAATGCTAACGAGGGCCAAGAATAAACATGGTGAAGAAACACTTAATACTTTCAACCCAGAGATTGGACATGCATATTGAAGGAAGAAAATGGATGAAGAGGACAAGCGTGATTAATAGGAGAAAAACTTTGATATGGTCTTCTATTGCATGTCAGATATGGTTGAGAAAATGTATGGAGATTACGAGAAGAGAATGGAAAATAAAGGGAAGAAAAAGGAATCACTAGTGAATGAAAATGCTTCAGTGAATTAAGGGGTTGGAGGAGATCCTCGTAAACCTCCATATTCACCATTGAGTTCTAGATCTTCTTCCTCTGATCATTCTCGTCATTCTCATCATTTTAGCCATAAAGCTTCTTTTAAGAAACCATTGTTAAATCTTGATGTAAAATTTTCTTAACCTATGTTTAATGGAGCTGCTAATCTTGAAAAGTTGGATAATTGCATCTGACAGGTTGAAGTATATTGTCGTGTTCAATAGATTGATGAATAATAAGTTAAACTGCAATTGGTCTGTCTTCGGTTGGAAGGCATTGCTCTCGTATGGTGGGAGAGAAAACTTCAGGACATAAGTAAGTGTGATAATCTTCTTCCTCATGGTCAGAATTTAAATCAACAATAAGGAAGAAATTTTATCCATTGGGTTATTTACATAAAGCAATGATGGAATGGAAAAATTTAAGACAAAGTAAAGGTCAAAATGTACAAAGTTTCATAGAAGAATTTAGGAATAAATCTCTTGCATTGAACATTCCTTTATATTCTTATATAACTTTAATGAAGTATATTGGCACACTTCACAATTATATTCATCATAATTTACTATTGTTTAACCCCACCAGTCTTGACGAAGTTTGTGTGCAATCCACTCACCTTGAGAACATGGGAAAGCATGTTCAAGAATATCCCACAAAAAAACCTTCCAATTTGCCACATAAGCAGTTTAAAAAGTTTAAAAGGAAGGACAAAAATACCGCCAACACAAATAAGGGAGAAGGAAAACCATCTTGCACTCATTGCAAGAAATATGGACATGATGATGAGCATTGTTGGAAAATGCATCCGTAGAAGAGACCAAATTAGTTTGGTGGAAAGAGGAAGACAAAGACGATTGCTATAGTGCAACAAGAACTTGGTTCTAATTCAAGAGATGAGGAAAATATCACAATGGTTGGAGTACAAGGTAAATATTCCCTTCATGCTAGTTCAAGTTCCAATAATTAATCTCATGATGATGAAAGAAAGAGGAATGAATTATTTCACATAAGGGTTTTATCTAATCACACTAAGATATATACGTTATTTGATCTGTGTTCCCAAGTAAACCTGATATCGGAAGCACTTGTCAAAAACATGGGTCTTAAAAATAAACCACATCCAAAGCCTTATCCTCTTCATTGGGTATGTGATAAAGAAAAACTTAATATCACCAGGAGGTGTAGGTTAGATTTTCTATTGCCTCAAAGTTGATTGATGAATTTGATTTGGATTTTGTTCCACTTGATATATGTGGCATGGTGTTGGAGATTCCTTATCGTTATGATAGAAAATAAATCTTCTTTCATCATGAGAACAAATATCACCTTACTAAAGGGGGAGTGGAATACATCGTTAGATCCCACAACATGAGGGTAAACAAAACACGTGTTAGTGCAGGATAAATGAAGAGACTCATAGACACTAATAATATATATGTACTCATGGTCATAAGAAAAAAGGATGTCAGGACATCCAACGCTTTCCAAGGATGTAATCCTCCTCATAATAAAGAATTAATTGATATTTTTTCTAAATATGATGACATTTTCCAGGAACCAGATGGATTACCTCCTAAGAGGGAAATCCAACATGAAATACATCTTCAGTAGGATTCTCCCCTTCCTAATGTGGGCATGTACAAGATGTCAGTTGTAGATATGACATAGATCAAGAAACAGGTCCAGGACTTGTTGGATTGAGGGGTCATCAAACCCAACTCATCTCCTTATGGCTCTTCGATCATGATGGTGCCAAAGAAGGATGGCACATGGAGAATGTGTGTCAATTACCGAGCCTTAAATAAAATAACGGTTAAAAATCGATACCCTCTTCCTCATATAGATGATTCACTTGATCAATTAAAGAATGTTGTTTATTTCACTAAGTTGGATTTGTGCAGTGGATACCATCAGATTAGGGTTGCAGAACAAGATGCATGGAAAAATTCCTTTAAAACCAAACAAGGATTGTTTGAGTGGTTACTTATGTCATTTGGGATTTGTAATTCTCCAACAACCTTCATGCATGTGATGATTGATGTATTCGTGCCATTTCTAGATGATTTTGTAATTGTATATTTAGACGACATTCTTATATTTAGTGGGACTTGGGATGAACATGTAAGACATGTAAAGAAAGTTTTAGATACTTTGCAAAGGGAAACATTGTATGTAAAATTTTCCAAATGTGAGTTTGGAAAGACTGCACTTGTGTACTTAGGTCATATTGTAGGAGGAGGACAATTGAAAATTGATCCATCCAAAATTGATGTAATTGTAAATTGGTATGAGCCCAAAAATTTAACGGAAATGCGAAGCTTCTTAGGTTCAGTCCATTACTGGAGGAGATTCATTTCAAAATTCTCATTTATTGTATCTCCTTTGCATTCCTTAACTAGTGTGAAGAACATGTTTCAGTGGGGAGGAAAGCAACAAAATCCCTTCGACACTTTGAAGGAAAAGATCAGTACCACACCAATATTAGCACTGTTGAATCTTCAACGACCTTTTGAGATTGAGACAAATGCCAACGGATACACCATGGGTGTAGTATTGATGCAATATCGTAAGCCTATTTGTTACCACTATGAAAATTTTAACCATTCTCTTGTTAACTATCCTACATATGATAAAGTGTTGTATGCATTAGTTCAAAGTGTAAATAAATGGAAGCACTACTTGTTAGGGAAGGAAACAATCATACATACATATCACCAGCCCTTATAGTATCTCAGAGTACAAACCAAGTTGCATTAATATCGACACTACATGTGGATGGGTTTTCTTCAACTATTTCATTTGTTGATCAAATAAAAAAATGGTACAAGTAGTTGATATGATTTCTAGACCTCCTATTGCTACTTCTATTATTTTGAAGAACGCTTCTTTATTTCCTGATAGCTATGTGGAAAGATATGTTGTTGATGAATATTTTAAAGATGTATCCGAGAAGATAATGCATGGTGCACATGTAGATAACTATTAATTGCAGGTACAACTACTCTACCATCTTTGAAAGCTATGTATTCTTACAAATGAATGAGTCCATGTAATTCAATAAGCTCACACTTCTCTTGTGTCTGGGCATTTTGGGCTAGGAAAAACTATGGCTCATCTGCAAATATTTTGTTACTCACCTCAGATGAAATAAATTTTAACTAAATACATGAAGGGGTGTGTGATGTGTTCTACTTGTAAGACCACTAATATAAAATTGGCGTTATACTCACCACTTCCTCTTCCATCCCATCCATGGGACAATATATCCATGGATTTTGTAGGGGGTTACCAATGTCAAAAAGGGGTCATAATTGTTTGTGTATTGTAGTGGATAGGTTCAGCTAGATGTATATATTGATGCCATGTAAAAATCAGATCACTGCTAAGGAGACTTCTAATCTCTTCTTTCAGTATTTTTGGGTTTACTTTGGGTTACCCACATCCATTATCTCAAATAGAGATACTCTATTCCTCAAGGATTTTTGGATGATCTTGTGGAGAATGATGGTCACGAAGCTAAAGAGGAGCACTGCTTTCCATCCATAGACCGATGGATAGACATGGGTTGTTAATCAAACAGTGGCTACTGCAACAAGAATCCTAAATTATGGGATGAACAAATACCTTATGTACAACATGCTTACAATCGAGCCTTACATTCCTCCACTCAGTGTTCTCCATTCGAGACCTGTTTTGGGTATTTGTGTAAGGTCCCTTTAGACTTGATGTATGGGAAATATGTCGATTCCAATGAAGAAATAAATGAAGACATGGCCTGCAAGTTCATTCAAATTATCCAATAGGTACGCCAAGCAGTTAGAGAATAGTTGGATAAGAGTCAAGCGTAGTATAAAGTTCGACATGAAAAACACAAGGTTGATCATTAGTTCCAGGTTGGAGACCAAATATGTATTCACATCAACAAGGAGTGATTGAATGGTGAAGGCAAGAAACTCAATCCCATCCGATATGGACCCTTCACTATTTTGGAGGAAATCGGTACCAATGATTTTCGTCTCAATCTTCCACCTTATATGAATATCTACTCAATTGTAAATGTAGAAAACTTGAAAGTTTTTGAGCCTCCTATGATCATGGATCAGGGTGAGGAATTTTCAATACCTTTAGTTGATGAGTTTTCTCCTGAGTACTTGGACGAGTTGAAGGAATATATCATCCTAGACAGAAGGATGAGGACTTCCCACAGGGGTGATGTTGACTATATTCAAGTGGGATTAAAGGGCACAGATCCAAGAAAGGAAAAGTGGATTGAGAAGGACAAGGTGAGGGAAGTCTTCCCTCAATTATCTATTGATTGATGAAGTATTTTGGTGATCCAAAAAGGTCTTAGTGGGAAGGCACGATCCAAAACGTATCCAGAGAATATTAAAGATAACTCAGAATTGGTAGAAGCACCTCAAAAAGCTCAGAATGGCCTCAGCAGATAGAGAAAGGGAAAAAAATTCAAAGTTATCAAGACTCAATGAAATTGGCATCATCATGAAGAGCGCGTCACAATATTTCCAACGACGTAAACAACTCGTGAAACAGAGTTACGAATCAAAAGATATTCATGGTCAAAGTTTTGGTCAACTTAGCCTAGTCATCAGGGATGAGTCAACATCCATACTACTGATGTCACCATCAGTATGGATGAATTCATTGTTCGTACAGGGTATGTGGAATATATAGAGGATGACATGTGTCATACTGACATTAGCATGACATTAGCATGATGATGTGGAAGAACCAGAGGTTGCCACGTGTCACTCAATTTTGGACTTTTCCGATCAATCCATGGACCAATGGGAAAGTGCCATGTGTAAATCTGTACAACCACGTGGAAGATCGTAAAACCACCTAGAATGTGACATGACAGAGGTGACATGGATGTCCATGCAATTTGGTGACGTGGGCCAATGAAAGGCGTCCACATGGCCCATTCATGGGCTAGCACGTGGCAGCGGGAAAATGCCCAAGGACGCTGAGAAAATGAAATTTAAAATGGGAAAAGGGGTTCGATGGTTCCAAACCCTAGTCTGCTAAGTTTATAACACAATATGCTGCCATATTTGGAAGGATCCACCAAGCCAAACAATACTCCAAAGTTAGCACGGGCCCAACAAGAAAACAACATATATATATATATATATATATATATACTCCATGTATTAAAATGGAGGTCTACGGGATTGACCCCAGAACCTCCTCCAACAAATCAATTTAAGTATATCCGCCAACTAATAGGCCAAATGGCCTCGTTGGTAAATCTTCCCCCAAATTTATTTAAGAGTTGGGTTTTTCCAGAGTTCAGGGGTCAAACCAGGGCCCATGAACGTATGGATGGGGCATGAAAAACATGAAATTTTCCATGAATTTATTACATCTTTAGGCATGGAAACCGAGATAAATTTTGTCAAGGGACTGAAAGTGCCAGACTTAGATCAAGGCATGGAGATAGTCATTTTTGGGTAATTCAATGCCATGAATTCAGTGGTGCAATTTTTTTTCTGATCTGAGAAAATCCTTTCTAGCTTAACTCCAGAATGAGGTATACTTATGTATTTTGTCAAATTACTTTGATGATTTAACAAAAAGACCTACCCATTTGAGAGAAGGACCTGGACAGGTAGTCCACCAGGGACAAACTCCATTATTAAGTTTTTTTTGTTCATATCTGATGCATATGTCTCTTGATTATTGATTTATTCCTTCTTTATGGTGCACTTTAATTTATTCTCATTTAATACAATTATTTAATAAGTCATATCGATGAAAATATCCTGGATCACGTCAAGACATAAAAATTAACCAGGGATGAAATGGATGAATGTCAACTCAAGGTTCTTTGTTATAATTGTGATGACAAATATTTTCTTGGGCACAAGTGTAAGGAACAAAATATTTTTATGGTTGTGACTGAGGATGTTCCCAACAAAGATGTAGTTGTTCTATAGGTGGAGGAACTAGCACCTCCATCTAACCTCACCCTACCCTCTGACCCACCCGAAGTCGACCTAGTGATTTCACTTAATGCCCTCACTAGATTCTCTGCTCCCCAGATTCTCAAGTTAATTGGTTACATAAAAAAATAGAAATTCATCATCCTTGTGGACAGTGGTAGCACCCATAAATTTATTCATCATCACATTTCCCAAGAAGTCAATTGTTAGATCTGTTCTATCAATATTTTCAAATATTGATTACGAATGGTGGTTCCATGAAATGTGGGGGATGATGTGAAAATTTACAACTCCAAATTTGTCAATATCACCTAAAATCCCATATGTTTTCTATATACATGGGTGGTTGTGACATTGTTCTTTGTGTCGAATGGTTAGATAATATAGGACCCATTCTCATGGATTTTAAGGACTTAACCATGCAATTCCAACATGAGGGAGAACAATATAAGTTCCAAGGCATCACAATAGGCTCCCTGGAGATCATCAGTTCCCATCGCATGGAAAATATCCTCAAAAAAGACCATTCGGGAATTATAGCCCAACTCCACTCCATTCATGTTGTTAAGACACCTTATGTGCATCCTGACCTCCAATCTATCCTCTCCCGCCACCAAGTTGTTTTTACCACCTCCAAATCACTTCCCCCTTCCTGCGGCTTCAATGATCATTCCATCCGTCTCATCCAGGGAAGTCTTCCTCCCAATGTTTGGCCTTATTGTCATCCCTTTGCCCTTACTAATGAAATTGAGAAATTTTTTCATGAATTACTAGAAGTCAGTGTTATTCATCTCAGTACTAGCCCCTATTCTTCCCTTGTGGTCATGGTACTCAAGAAAGAAGTTACTTGGCGCATGTGTTCTGATTTTCGTGCCCTCAACAAACTCATAATCAAAGAAAAATTCCCCATTCCTATCATTGATGACCTCTTGGATGAATTGAGTGGTGCTCAATACTTCACCAAATTGGATCTGTGTTCCAAATACCACCAAATCCATATGAAAGAATAAGACATTCCCAAGACTACATTTTGCACTCATGAGGGTCATTATGAATTATTAGTAATTCCCTTTGGATTGTGTAATGCTCCTTCCACTTTCCAAAGTCTTATGGATCATGTCTTCCATTCTTTTCTTCATCATTTTTTCTTAGTTTTCTTTGATGATATCATCATCTATAGTAAAACTTGGTCATCCCATATCGCCCATGCAAATAAAGTTCTATATCTACTCTCTAAGCACCGAATTTTCCTCAAACAATCTAAATGTTCCTTTGGTGCATCAGAAGTGGAATACCTTGGTCATATTATTGGAAAGGATGGTTTCCGAGTAGATCCTAAGAAAATTGAATCGAAGAAAGATTTTCCTTGCCCTAAAAATATTAATATCTTGTGTGGTTTTCCGCGTTTAATGGGATATTATTGGAAGTTTCTTTAGAATTATTGAAAGATTACATCTCCTTTCACTTCCCTCCTTAAAAGAAATTCCTTCACTTGGACTTTAGTTGTAGATCATGCATTCCAATACTTAAAAGATGCTATGTGCTTGACCCCTATCCTTGCACTCCCAAACTTCAGAAAGACATTCATATTGGAATGTAATGCTTCCAGGAAAGGAATTGGGGCCATCCTCATGCAATATGGCAGGCCCTTGGTCTTCACTAGAAAAAAATGTTCAGAGCGACATTTGGGCCAATCCACTTATGAAAAGGATTTTAGCTATTTTGGATTTTGTGGATCTATGACATCCTTATTTATTGGGTCAATGATTCCAAATCAAAACTGATCATCAGAGTCTCAAGTATTTCCTACAACAACGAATTTCATCCACAGCACAACAAAAATGGGTGACCAAGCTGTTTGGCTATGATTATGAGATCATTTATAAGAAGGGAAAGGAAAATGTAGTGGTTGATGCTCTTTCTAGGAAATATGAAGATGAAGGGTCCCTTTTCTCCCTCTCCTTGACTGTACCATATTGGCTCTAAGTTGTTTACCATGAATGGTTGCAAGACCCAAAAATTTGTAGCCTACTCCACTAATTGCAACACAATTCTTCAGTTTCTCTAGGGTACTCTTGGAACAATGAAGAGCTTTGATACAAAGGTCATTTGTACTTATGCAAGAAATCATAAATTAAATGCACATTGCTTTATGAACTTCATGCCTAACCCACAAATGGGAATTCATGATTTACCAAAACCTATGAACGGGTCAACCGTTCTTTTTTCTGGAAGGGTATGAAATAGGACGTCTGCACCTTTGTGGTTGAATGTGAGGTATGCCGATGAAACAATGGAGAAAATGTAAAATATTCAAGAACACTCCAAAAACTCCCCATTCCCCCTTCTATTTGGGGAGATATTTCTGTGGACTTCATTGTAGACTTACCCAAATCAGGTAATAAATTAGTCATCATGGTGGTCGTTGATCGTCTCTCCAAATATGCCCATTTTTGTGCTCTTCAATACCCATTCACAACCACCACAGTGGCTCAAATATTCATGGATAATATCTTCAAGCTTCATGGCATGCCTAATTCTATTTTCTCTAACACAGACCCCACTTTCACCGACAATTCTTGTTCAAGCTACAGGGCACCCAATTGCATCTCAACACTTCCTATCACCCCCATATGAATGGCTAGACTGAAGTTGTCAACAAGTGTTTGGAAACATATTTGAGGTGTTTTGCATCTGAGTGGAAAAATAGGTGGGCTCAATGTTTACCCCTAGCCAAATGGTGGTACAACACCTATTTCCATACAACTACTCACATGAGTCCTTTTGAAGAAATTTATGGCCAAAATCCTCCATCATTTCTCTCCTATATTCCATGGGTATCGAAGGTTTAGGAGGTTGAAAAAAATATTATAGTCCACAAGGATATTCTTCATTCCCTTTAAAAAAAATTGGTCATGGATCAAAATCGCATGAATCAACAAGCATATCAAGGTCATCCTGAACACCATTTTGTTGAAGAAGACTAGGTATTCCTTCGACTACAAACTTATAAGAAGACTTCACTCAAATCTCACCACTCTCATAAAATTGTGCCCAAATTTAATGGTCCTTATACAATTCTGAAGTGGGTGGTATCAATGGCCTATAAGTTAGCTCTACCTAGTCATTCGAAGTTCTGTCTTGTTTTCATGTTTCCTGCTTAAAGAAGGTTATTATAACTAAGTGCCAAAATGAAACTTGTATCCTTGAGTTGGATGAAGAAGGTTCCATATGGTTGCAACCACAAGCAATATTGGCCCTGAGAGAAAGTTGTCTCTGTCAACGCACCATCTAGGAAGTGTTAGTCCAATAGAAAGATACTTGTCCAAAGGATGCCACCTAAGAGTGGACCACCATTCTACAACAATTCCCTCATCTTAAGCCTTGAGGACAAGTTTGTTCTTCAAGGGGGATGGAATGTTAGGGACCTAAACTCCCTAACCCCTCACATAGGTAGAATAATATAATTCCATGTAATAAATTCCAATATTAATAAGGCCTAGCAATAAGGAATAATAAGTCAAATGTAAGAAGACCTAATAGAAGCTTTCGCTTCTATAAGGATCTTCCTCTAGATTGTTCTTTTGGATATATATATTTATTATAAATAGAAGTAGAGGGTATGAGAAATATTGTCTTGGATATTATTGTAATAGAGATATACTCTGTTGGAGGTTTCCCCCTCGAATAGGAAAGTGAACATTTCTCTTAGTAATTAAAGTGCTCTTTCTGGTGTTATTCTCGTATTATTTTGGTATTGTTCTGGTTATATCATTGTTTCTCTACCATTTATAGATAATTATTTATGTTTTGCATACTATTTATTATCTGGAATACTACAACTTGCCTCTCAAGGAAGAGCTTCTACTCCTTCCAAGCTTTGGTTCCCAACTCTCAGAAGTAAAACTTAGTCAAGAAAATTGTTGCCAGTATAATAATACTAATCCAAGGTGAGCCATTTTTAACTCTCCTCCATTTCTTTTATAGAATTATTTTCAATGACACTTGTCCACATGCACAACTAATTGATTTTTAATAATTAAATTAAATGATTATTCACCCAAAACATGTGTCACACTCTCCCAAGTCTTCACATGTAATTGCTCTTTTTATTTTATTTAAAATCGAAAGTCCCTCACATTTCCAATGCATTCCTATTTTTTCTCTTAGACGTCTCCTAGTTCCCCAAGTTCCCATTTAATTAGTGTCCCCTAACTATATATTAGTTTGGTTTGGTTTAGGAATCTTCTTTTAGATACACATAGTGGTAGATTGACTCAATATACCATTCTATGTGTACCCATATTCTCTCATGTTTTAATTTCTTTTCATTTTAAAAATCTCTTTTATTATTTTCATCCACACATGTGCAATTACTCAACCTTAAATTACTTTTCTCTCTTTTCGTAAAGTTTATTAATTCCAAACTCCCTTAGTCTTGTTTAATTTTTAATTTAGTCACTTTTAACTTAGACTTGTACTTGAACTTGGGCTTTGACTAGGCTTAGACTCTTGTTATATTTCTACATTTAAAAAAAAAGATTAATTAATTATTTTTTCTAACAAGGTTTAACATTTCATTAATTTTCTATGACACCTAAATTTATTGAATCACATTTAATTATGAGACGTGCCCTTCAATACCAAACTCCATGATCCAAGGGTGCCACTCTCCTTTGACTAGTTTTGGAAGTTTTTCTGACACCTGGAATCAACACTCCACTTGGTCAAATTTGTGAGAGACTAAGGGATTCTAAAGAATAATGATTCATCCTTATTGTGCACCCCTTAGAATTATTCCTGAGAATCTGTCTCAGTCTTCCCTCACGACATCATGGACCTCTCAAACTAGGAAATCGTTAACCTACGGTTCATGTCATGGAGGGAGTGCTAGTAGGATGTGATAGGAACACTTCCACACCTCTCCCTCAAATGTATGGTTTTTCTTCATGACCCCTTTACTCATGTGTGTCGGATTAGAAAGCATTGTAAAGATTGCATCCAATGACAAAAAAAATGTCAATAATTCATATACATAAATTATATATTTAATCAATCATATATCACATGTGTGTAAATTAAATACTCAAACAAACTGAAATCCACTCCATGACTAAATGTGAAGTCCAAGGAAGTCCATTGATGCCATCAACATTGATAATTGTTACACCTCAAGATTACTCACTTTGATAGTGTCATAAGTGTCGTCATTACAACTGTTGTAAGTGTTTCATCTTTTCCGCAAGTGTCGCATCTTAACTACAAGTGTTGCAAGTGTAACAAACAATATACTTCCATATTGCCTATGTCGTGCCTCTAAAGACATCACAAAGACACTTAATACACCCCAAAGACTAGTTTTTAAGAAGAGAAGTCACTTGACAGGGAGTACAAACCTTTTGACACTGAAAAAACCACTCAAAAATGAATTTTGGAGAGGAGAACTCCCCTACCCACTGTCAGGGAGTGTTGACGCTTCCTGAGCCTCTTTGAAGGAGTGTTTGAGCGTCCTGTGCACCCCTTTGGGGGAGAGCTACCCATTTTTTAGAAAATTTTGGGTCTGTTGAGGAAAATTAGAGAACAATCCCTCAACTCCTGAAGGTAGTGGATTTGAATAGATGGTCAAGGCATGATCCTAGGGGATATCCTCAACTAAAGGAGAAGAATCCTCAAATCATCCCAAAGGTCTCTCAAGTGGTTGGACCTCTCCAAGGTTATATAAGGAGACCTTATCATGGTGAAAGGTACAAGGAAGATTGAGAATTATACCTAAATTATGATCTCATAAGAAGTTATTGACAATGGAGAATAGAGATTGATACCAAACTTATGATCCTATAAGTGGTATTGACAAAATAAAAGGGGTTGGACAAGGAGAACTGGAAGAAACTCTTGCACCTTCATTCAAAGGGTTATAAGTATCTTTACATGTTCTCATTAATAATCAATGCTTGGATTGTTTCTTTCAAACTTATGCTTGTTCCATATGAGTTTGTCTGCAGTAGATGGATCTATGATTGAGCTAATATTAGTAGAGTAGGAAGTCTTTTGTACCTTTGTTTGTCCTACAAGATCTATCAGGGAGCTCAAGATCGAAGCTTAGCCTAGAATTTGGAAGGACAAACGTCGCTAATAAGGTACACATATTTCTCCTTCTCTTTCATTCATTAGCTTGATTAGATATAAAAGGAAGTCAGTTTCCATGTTAATCACTTTTTTGTCTTGGCCTTAGGAGTCTAGAGGCCAAGAGGGAATCCACTTGTCCGCAGGGGGATTCACCTTCAACAAAAACTGACGACTAAACTGGGGAGGAGCTCTGATTTTTGTTTCCATTCCCAGATCTTGTTTTGTCCCTTTTAAAACTAATTTTATATTCTCCATATTGTCTTTTTTATTATTAGATTGGTTTGATTTCCTCTTTATGTCATCATGATCACCCTGATTGACTGAATTTTCTTAAATTTTTTAGTTTTTGGGAACTTTTCTGAGATTTTGTAGCAGAGCGCTCCCCTTCCCTTATTAGCAGAGTGCCAACACTCCCTGGTGGTCTTACACAGAGTGTTGGAGTTCTCTAGTACCCATTACACTGTAGCGCTATCCCATTTTCAGTGAAAAACCCTCTAGTTTTTCAATTTTTGGGTTAAGTTTTTGCCTTTTGCATTTGTTCAGGGTATCATTCTTTCAGTCCATCTTTGTCATTGGATTTAAACACCTCATTTATGAGAATTCATCCTCTTTTGTTTGGATTTTTTGACATTTGTCCTTACTTTGCAATTTGTCCTTGATGATTTGGAGTGAATTTGTCGTTTTCTTCTCGTTTATCGGAGTGAGTGAAAACTTTGTAAGGAGTTTCAAAGGTCTTTCGTACTTTGCTTTATGATCTTTGAGTTGGATTTTCCAAGATATATATCCTTCCTTATGAGTTTTTGTCTTTCTATTTCTTGTTTGATCACAACAAGGGTGTCTTTTGGTTTATGTGAAGTTTGCTTCCAAATTGCTTAAATATCACAACTCTCGAAGTCCGATTAGTATAAGAAGCTTTACATCTACTGGTTATCAGTCACTTAGAAACATTTTAGCATTGCATTGGATTAATTATTGAGGACTATTTCATGAGGTCATTTCATCTTAGTGTTTGACAATGAAAGGAAAATCCTTCTCCTTCCCTTAATTAGACATTCATTGAAAGAAAAGATTGCTTATCATTTCTTATGCATGTTTTGGGAACTGAGTCATAATATCACCAGTCTTCACTCTCATACACCTCTAAGTAAACAACAACCACTAAAATCAATGCTTAACTAAAATTTATCAGACTTTTTACATATTTGTTCGAAAACCTACATTAGTTTAAGGTGTAGGGCTTTGGAATAAGGTTGGAAGGATAACTTTCAAAAGATATCAAAAAAAATTAGCATCTTGCGATAGGGAGAGAAAATCCAATTGTCATATAGGCTTTCTGGGATCCCCCTCTCACAGAGGGGTTACAAACGAGGTTGCATTCGGGTGAGTTATGGAGATTATCCCTCCGTGGTTCAACTAGTTGTAGTGGTCGGATAGTATATTGGAGGTCACTTGAAGGTATACCCATGATTATGTGTGGGAGCCTCTCGAGTTGATTTCAGACTTGTTATCCTTCCCATACATTCAGATCAGACTGTCGACTGTACCCGCCTAGGGGTTGACTATGAGTTGGTGACCTTAGTAGCCATAATCGTTAGGGTCTCACACAAGGTCATGGTGAAGGGAAGTCTCACTATACCTGGAACAAATGTTGGTCAAACTCACTTGGGCTCCTTGGAGGGTAAAGACACAATTGTTGTGTGGAATCTTGCACCAAGGTGTAAGTCTATTAAGAAAGTTTTCAACATAWTTGATCCACCCGCTCTACCCATGCCTCTTCCTATTTTGATCTCATGACATTGTATTTCATCACCAACTAGTGGTTTCATTGTGGGAAGATTTTGCTTGATTGTTTGCTTCTCATATTCATAGCATGTGTTGGYTGTGTTTCTTAGTGGACCTTAGGTCGAGTCAATGTTAATGGMATCAAATCTTGAGAGTACCAATGGAGGAAACCATTCTCCTAGGGAACCTTATACCTTTCCTTCGTTTGGAAACATTGGTCCTCCGTACATTTCCACACTGAGTCTTCCGGGACTCACCATCAGATTACTGGTTTGGTTATTCCYTACTCCGATGATGTCGAATCCTCCCAATGTTTCAACTGCACCTAATAATTTATATGTYAGTACACCACCCACACATCAACCTCACGTCGACTTTTCACCTTCTTCACCAATTAAGTCTCCTTCCATTTCTCCTTCTTCGCCTGGTGAAATCTCTAAAGCAAGTAGCTAGGTTGATCAGAAGAAGAAGAAACATAAAGAGAAGAAGAAGAAGATCCTGAAAAGGACCAAGGCCCCAACAACATCAGATGTTGGATCCAAACAACTAGTTATTGTTAATAGTACTGGGAGTGTTGATGAGTTCAACAAGATTAAAATGAAGAATCTGAAACCCAAATTCCCTTGCAGTATTTGTAATTGTGACCACTTTCTGAGGGATTTCCCTGGTGTTCCCAATGTCTTATAAATGTGTTCCACCACATCATTAGCGTCTGTTGGTCATGTTGGTGATACCATGTCAACTAGTCAAATTCCCTTGCATGTTATGCAAAGGTGATCATTATTGTCACCTTTGTCCTCGTATGGACAAGGCTTCTTCTCTTTTGGAAAAACTTCAACTTCCAAAAGGCTATCGTAAGCTTTCCACCAACCCATTGTTAGTTGATGGACTGGCCAATCCAGTTCCATCCCCAGTCAGTCCAGTTGATCAGGTGGTCAATATAGTTTCCTACTTGATTGAACCACAAACCCAAATAGTTGATCCAGTTCCATCATCGATCAACCCTACTCTTCATCAAAAGAGCGTAACCCAAGTAGTCAATCAATTTTCATCCTTGGTCGACCTCACTCTCCTGTTAGAGAGTGACACATAAGAGGTCGATCTATTTCCACCCATCGACCCCATTCTCCCCTCGGAGAATGAAACCCAAGTGGTTGATCCGGTTCTGTCATCGGTCGATCCCACTCCTCCTTTGATGAGTGCCAAGGTGGTTGATCCAGTCCCTTCCTCAGTTAGTCCAACCCTTCATTCGAAGAGTGCCAAAGTGATTGCTCTGGTTACATCATCAGTCAATATTTCTCTTCCTCTGAAGAGTGCCAACGTGATCGATACAGTCCCATCATCGATCGATCCTACTCTCCCTCTAGAGAGTAAACCCGATACTACCCATGTTTTTCTCGTTGATACAAAATCTACTATGCTGGGGGGCATTCCTCTTTCTACCATGAAACCTCCTCGAAGAAATGAGGACATCCTTTTTGATTGGGGTGCACTAACCATACCTCGTCTTCCTTCTCACATTCCTTTCCATTTTACATTACAGGTTTATGGTTGGGACGTTCCTCAAACACTGATAGATGAAGGTGTGTCCATTAGTATTTTGTCCTCTATTGCTTGGCATGCTTTGGGTTGTCCTCAGGTTGCACCAGTTACACAGAATATGTTATCTTTTAACAGAAGAACTAGTCAACCTTTAGGGACCCTTCCACAGTTTCTGGTAACTTTGGGAGCAAAAACTGTCATTATTGATGTCATGGTAGTTCGAGACCCTTGGATTTCTCTTTACTCCTTGGGTAGGATTATGTCTATTCCATGAAATATGTTGTGTCCACTCTTTTTCATGTGATATCTTTCCCTCACGATGGAATAATTGTGACTATTAATCAACTTTCCTACATCGGTCCTAACTGGATTACCTCCGTGAATGGTTCTTATATGACGATAGTATCGCCTCCACCRCATGTCAATTATGTGGCATTGTCTCCTATGACTTCATATTCTGATGATTTGGATACAGTAGTTGACATGGTGATCTCTTCAGTGGGGCTATTAGAGCCTGATATCCTTACCCCTGTCATGAACCTCGACATGTGTTCCTTCCRGAGTGATTTTCTTCCATCCAGTGAAGATCTCTTGGAATCCATGACCGAKTTTTATCCCTTGAAATGGTTTCCTTCCAACGGGTTATTCTCTTGGAAGCCATGATAAAGGAGATTCTACGAGCATAGTTTCTCTTCTTTGTGGCAAGCTCATTAAAAAATGAAACAGAGGTCATGAGCACATTTTCTCTTATCTGTAGAGAGCTCGTTAAAAAATGAAACAAAGTTCACCAGCATAGTTTCTCTTCTCTGTAGCAAGCTCATTAAAAAATGAAACGGAAGCTTTAAGCATAGTTTTCCTCTCTGTAGCAAGATTGTTAAAAAATGAAACAATAATCTGGGGATTGAACCCGGAGCCCTGAGCATAGTTCTTTTCCTATGTYAAGCTCGTTAAAAAAAATTGAAACAATCACCTCTTTTGAACATTCATTTCATCCACCCTTATCCTTTTTCTCCATCTAGTAGAGAAATTGGTGACAAACTCAAAGTTGGTGAATGAATTGAAGCTTGTAGGGCATGTCTCTAGCCTTTGATGATTTTTCTGGAGGTAAGCCACTAGATTTCAAGCTGGGGGCATACTGAGCTTAGTCTTTGTTCTTTCTCGTGCTCGTAAATACATGAGAATGCAACCGGGTAAACTTTTATCTCTTTTTTGGACCTGCATGGATATACAAAAAGGAACCCCTTGGAGTCATCTTTGAGCTCTTTTCAGACTCTCTAAACATGAAAACATTGTTGAGTGATCTTGCTTCCTTTCCCACTTGTTAAAAGGTTTGAAAGGGCATCTTTTGAGTGACAATTTATCTCTTTTTCGGCCTCATGAGACTAACATTATGAAAAAGGACAACATTTGAGTCGTCTTTAAGTTGTTTTCAGACTCTCAAAATATGAAAAACCTTTAAGTTTACCCTCTCCGGACTTGCCAAACAATCATACATTGAAGGGCCCATACGGGACCGAACCCTTACTTCTTCCAGTTCATTAAACATAGGAAGAGGGACTTACCAAAGGTGAGTCATATCAAGCGTGTGTTACCCTCCTCGAGCTCGTTAAATTAAAAAGAGGTACTCGTCTATCTGGATGGGGAAAAATTGAAATAAGTAAGACAAACAGTTTTTGAGAACACTACCAATAGCTCTTACAATATCCCTTGAACATGACACTTTGTCTTTGCATGCATTTTAATCTGTTGAACCTATGCATTTTAATTTTACTCCTTTGGGTCACTTGACAAAAGTTACATCATCCACTGCATCATCAAGTTTTGGTCCATGTCAGGTTTCTGTTGTTGTGCCTCAGTGTTCAAGGGAAGTATCTTCCTCAGGAGTCATCCATCACAAATATCCTGTTTCAATACCTGTTTCAGTCCATGTTCATTTGATCTACCAACTACATCTATGTGTCAGTTTCATGTCATTGATGGGGGATACATAAAGGCCCTCCTTCGACGATTTTATTCCTGTCGACTTCAACACATTATCCAAGAGCTAGAATTAAAAACCAGTTGGTACCTTGAGACATGCATCCCTCAATGGAAGGCATCCTCACGCTCGACAATGGGTTTACATCATTGACCCCTGATCGGATGATTCCACGGATGTTCGACTTCAACTCATTCATTACCATTCTTCGGTATGTACTAGAGTACCTTGGGAATAATTGACATCAATGGTGATCTCCCTCGTGCTTGTTAATGATTTACATCATTGGCCAGTAATCAAGTGGTTTCCTCCATGTTCGACATCAGGACATCTATTCGCATGGTTAGATTCGTACTACATCGGGATCAGTAAGAAGACCCCGGGCTGATTTTTCACTCTTATATATACTTTGCCCAGGTTGCAAAGGAGTTATTTTGAACTATGACACATATATTGTTACATAGATCCACTTTGTATTGGTTGTGGCTATGTCTTATTGTCTCATAGATCCACTGTGTATTCTTCATGGCTATGATCCGTTCAGGTCATAGGATTATAGATCCACATTGTATCTGCAGTGGCTATACCATTTTGTCAATATAATTATGGATCTACAATGTATTTTATGGCAATTGTACCTAAAAAGTCTTTATCACTCAAGCATAGGTATGCCTGCCTTGAGTTTTGAAATATGTCATAATATTTGTTTGATGGTTGTGTACAGCTCTTTCCAGTTTCTCTACATCCATGCCCTTGCTTGAAAAATTCTACAAAGTACTTCAATCATCATCGTCTTCGAACTTCATACTTTGGGGGGCAATCTATTATACCTCAAAATTACTCACTTCAATAGTGTCACAAGTGTCATCATTACAAGTGTTGTAAGTGTCGCATCTTGTCTGGAAGTGTCGCATCTTAACTACAAGTGTTGCAAGTGTCACAAACATCATACTGCCATCTTTCCTATGTCATGCCTCTAACAACATCACAAAGACACTGAAGACACCCCAAAGACTAGTTTTGAAGTAGAGAAGTCACTTGACCGGGAGTAAAAACCTTTTGACACTGAAAAAATCACTCAAAAATGAATTTTGGAGAGGAATGCTCCCCTACCCACTATCAGGGAGTGTTGGCGCTCCCTGAGCCTCTTTGGGGGAGTGTTTGAGTGCCCTGTGCACCCCTTTGGGGGAGAGTTACCCCTTTTTTAGCAAATTTTGGGTTTGTTGAGGCAAATCAGGGAACAATCCCTCAATTCCTGAAGGTAGTTGGATTCAAATAGATGGTCAAGGCATGATCTTAGGGGACATCCTCAAATGAAGGAGAATAATCCTCAAATCATCCCAAATATCTCTCAAGTGGTTGGACCTCTCCAAGGTTATATAAGGAGATCTTCTCATGGTGAAAGGTACAAGGAAGATTGAGAATTATACCTAACTTATGATCTCATAAGAAGGTATTGATAGTGGAGACTAGATATTGATACAAAACTTATGATTCTATAAGTGGTATTGACAAAATACAAGGGGCTGGACAAGGAGAACTGGAAGAAGTTGTTGCACCTTCATTCAAAGCATTATAAGTATCTTTACTTATTCTCATTAATAATCAATGCTTGGTTTGCTTCTTTCAAACTTGTGCTTGTTCCATATGAGTTTGTCTGCAGTAGATGGATCTATGATTGAGCTAATCTCAGTAGAGTAGGAAGTCTTTTGTACCTTTGTTTGTCCTATAGGATTTATCAGGGAGCTCAATATCGAAGCTCAGCTTGGACTTTGCAAGGAAAAACGTTGCTAATAAGGTACATATCTTTCTCCTTCTCTTTCATTCATTAGCTTGATTAGATCTAAAAGGAAGTCAGTGTCCATGTTAAGCACTTTTCTGTCTTTGCCTTAGGAGCCTAGAGGCCATGAGTGAATCCACTTGTCCACAGGGGGATTCACCTTCAACAATAACCTGTCATGTGTCCTACACACTCAAGAGAACTCGTCAATAATATATTTGAATAAAATTGCATCTGAAAGTAACATATAAATCACAATGCATCATCATCATCATATATAACTCTTAATCAAAACAAAATCACAATGTACCATAACCGGATCACTTGCACGCAAGTATCCTAAAATAATAATTCAATATAAGTGTGATGAGTAGTACGGGATGTTACAATAAGGAGGAATACTTATTCGTTAGAAAAGTCCTTAGTCTCTCACAAGGTTGACCAATGGAGTGTTGAATCCAAGTGTTTGATAAGATTCCAAACTAGTCAATGGTGAGTGGAACCCTTGGAGCACAAAAGTGCTTCTTCAAGGGCACTTCATGTAATAAAAATTGTGAGTCGATAAAATCTAGAAGGCCTAGAAAATAAAACAAAAATGTTAGGCTTTGTTAGAACAGAGAATACAATTAATTATTTAATTATAAACTAAAAATCTAACAAGAGTCTAAGTTAAGATGTTGAAATAAATAAAAAATTAAATAGGAATAAAGGGAGTTATACTAGTAAATTAAGTAAAAGAAGAAATAAGAATAAAATTTCGATATGTGCACATCTATGCATGAAAATTAATAAAAAATATTTTTGATTTAAAAGAAGATAAAATAATGAGAGAATAGGTGGTCAACCTAGAGTTAGTATCCTAAGTCAATCGACCACTAAATCATAACTAAAATAAGAAGACTCCTAATCAAACTCAAACTGAAGTTAGTTAGGGGAGACAAAATAAATGAGGGATTGGGGAACTAAGAGACAACTAAGAGGAAAAATAGGAACAAATTGGGGAATTTGAGGGTAAATGTCTATTAATTTAAATAAAAAGAGAATGAACATGTGCAACTTGGGGAGAGTGTGACATGTGTAGTGGGTGAATAATACTTAAATAAATTATTAAATATTGATTATTTTTGCATGAGAGGACAAGTTTCATTGCAAAATTTCCTATAAAAGAAATGGTAAGGAAGAGAGAAATTACCCTATGGTTGGATGAATATTAAGCTATTGAAGCAAGAGGTGGAAGCCTCTCCTTACAAGGGAAATTTTGTGCTATTGTGTTTGGTTTTATGTGTGTGACACATTTGCGGCTTGGGCACCTAAGGGGGAAGAAAAATACCCCTAACATTGGCTAGGAGGTACCGGTGAAGTCCTTTGATTAGTAGGTGAAGGCAAGGAAGATGGGCACACATTGAAGAAGAAGATCACAGTATTTTAATTTCCAGTTAATTATCTGTAAATCGAATAAACATTGTGACATCAAATGATGGACATTCTGAATTGCAGAAGAAACACTTGTATGATACTTGTGTTATTGAATTACATGCCTCGTTCTCTATGAATAATATACTTTCCGAGTAGTGTGCAATTTGACCTGACATAGATGAGCTATTACAATAATTGCTATTACCCAAAATCATAGTTTGCATTGGTATAGAAATTGGATTGATAGCTTCTAAGAATATATTTGTCTACCTCTGATAGTTGAGATCGATATTTATCAATATTAAATTATAGATGAGGAATTGTACTGTAGTGTGGTTTCTGTAAAATTACTAATTATCTTTTTAAAGAAAAATAAGTCGAACCTTGAATATTGATACAATGAGAAGCAGATAATACATATAAAGAGAAGAGAAGAAATAGTATTCAGTATATTGAGTATATGAGAAAAAGAGTACATTCAGAAAAGGGAAAAAAGTTGAGCTAAGAAAATCAAGAACATCAAGAAATGATAGTACAACTGGCTAGGACAAATGGTAGTGTATAGTGAGACTGTTGAGGTTACATTATATTTAACACTCCCTCTTAAACTCAATAGTTACAAACATCAACACTAATAATGGCCAAGTGATGTCTCTGAAAATCAAAAACGGATTTTCCCAGTGGCTTTGTGAAGATATATGCGAGCTGATCTCGAAAGCCACATAATTGAAGTGCTATGTCGCCATTATTGACTAGCTCTCGGATGAAGTGAAAGAGAGCATCAATATGCTTGCTTTTCTTCTGAAACACATGATTTTTGGATAGAGTAATTGCAGAGGTGTTATCACAAAAGATAGGAGTTGGATCCTTTTCTGTATGTGACATATCTTTCAACATTATTCTCAGTCACACAACTTGACATGAAGTTGAGGTAGCAGTGACATACTCTACCTCTGCAGAAGATATTGATACAATTGGTTGCTTATTTGATGCCCATGAAATCAGGTTCGTGCCCAAGTGAAAATCATGTCCTGAGGTGCTTTTCCTGTCATCTATGATGCCTGTAAAATCATTATCTGTGTAACCAGAGAGATGATTATCATTAGACTGTGTGTACCATAAGCTAAAATTGAGAGTTATTTCAATATATCTCAGAGTCCTTTTCACCATCTTCCACTAAGAATCTTTGGGGGATTCCATAAACCTGGAAACACGGTTGGCTGCATACATAATATCAGGCCTAGTTGGTGTAAGATACAACAAACTTCCTACTAAACTTTTGTACAGGGTAGGGTCCACTATAGGGCCTTCATCTTTCTTGCTCAATTTTGTGCCTAGGGGTATAGGAGTTTCTACTAGATTGCATTCTTCCATGCAAAATATTTTGATGATGTCTGCTGCATACTTTTGCTGACAGACAAAAATGTCTTTGGTTGATTGATCAACCTCATTTCCCAAAAAGTATTTCATTATGCCAAGATCTGTCATCTCAAAATCAGATTGCATGGCATGTTTAAAATTGGTTAACTCAAGATTTCCAGTATATATCATGTCATCAACATATAAACATACAATCAAAATTTTATCGTGCTGATCAGTTTTGGTGTAAAGAGTTGGCTCATTTTGGCTTCTACTGAAACCACTTTTGATAAGGTAAGTGTCAATTTTGTTGTACCAAGCTCTTGGAGCTTGTTTTAATCCATATAGGGCTTTCTTCAACCGATATACTTTGGTTGGCTGATCTTTGACTTCAAATCCAGGTGGTTGATCCACATACACCTCTTTTTCAAGGGCACCATTTAGGAAGGCTGACTTGACATCCATCTGATATACTTTCCATTTGTGTTGAGCTAATATGGCTAAGAGAGTCCTTACAGTGTCTAATCTTGCTACTGGAGCAAAATTTTCACCATAATAAGTACCTGGTTGTTGTGAGAATCCTTTGGCAAAAAGTCTTGCCTTGTGTTTTTCAATCTGTCCCTTCTCATTGAGTTTAGTTTTCTAAACCCACTTGACACCAATAATCTTCTTGTGTCTGGGAAAATCAACAAGATCCCATGTATTGTTCTTCTCAATGGAGTCAATCTCTTGGTTCATGGCTTGAACCCAATGTGGCTGCTTAGCTGCTTCTTTAAAAGATGTAGGTTGACATGACATTAATGCAATAAGTTTGTGTTGTTCAATGTCATTCAAGTGCTGATGGATTTCTCTCAAACTTTGAGTTCTCTAATTTTGAAGTTCAGAGGATGAGTCTCTTCTTGAACTCGAGTTATCCTCAGAATTTTCAGGTTGTCCTTGTACCTGCAATCTTAGAAGAGCTGTCCTGAATTTTTTGCATTTTCATCACTGGGCAACAATGGATTTTGACTGTCCATTTGTTGATTTTCAGATTCGTTCCAGAGTTGATTTTCCAGAAATTTTACATCTCTACTGAGAATTAGTTTCTTTGAGATTGGATTGTAAATCCTRTAAGCTTTAGATGTTTCACTGTATCYAGTAAAGATGCATTTCTCGCTTCTATCATCAAGTTTCTTCCTTAATTCAAAAGGTATGTGAGYGTATGATATGCATCAAAATGTCCTTAGATGAACAACATTCAACATTGTTCTACTCCATGCTTCTTGATGGACTTTCATCTTGAGACTGGTGGTTGGAGATCTATTCAAGAGATAAGCTGAGCATGCTACAACTTCAACCCAAAAAGTGTTAGACAAACATTTCTCTTTGAGTAGGCTTCTTTCCATGTTCATTATTGTTTGATTTTTCCTTTCAGCCACTCCATTTTGTTGTGGAGTATACCTAGTTGTAGTTTTCATGATGATGCCTTGTGATTTACAGAAATTTGCAAATTGTTTGGAGTTATATTCTCCTCCTCCATCTGAACTGAGATCTTTTATATATATGCCACTCTATTTTTCAGCTTCTGCTTTGAATTCTTTGAATTTTGCAAAAGTTTCAGACTTGTGTCTGAGAAAATAGATCCATATTTTCCTGCTAAAGTCATCAATAAACGTTAGAAAATAAAAGATACCACCTATTGACTTTGTTTGCATTGGTCCACATAGGTCAGTGTGAACAAGTTCGAGATGTTGTTTGGCTTGAGTGGAGGACTCTGGAAAACTAGTTCTCTTATGTTTTCCAAATATGCAAGACTCACATGGGGGATTTTTCTCTTTGAAGATAAGGAGACCTTTGACCATGGAGTGCTTCTGTAGAAGACTTAGACTCTGAAAGGGTAGGTGTCCAAATATTGTATGACAAAACATAGTTTCATTGGGGGTGGATGCACTTTGTGCATATGTTTGGATCAGATTTGCAGTTCTAAGGGTTAGGGGAAACATCCTATTCTGAGTCATGTGGATTTCAGAAATCAATTTTCTACTGGGGGTTTTATCATATATCTTGCATGTTGCTCCCTCAAAAAGTACCTTATAGCCATGTTCAATGAGTTCTCCTACACTTAACAGATTATGTTTCAGATCTAGAACATGATAGACATTGTTTATGTCTTTCTTTACATTTTGTTTAGTAAGAATAGGTGCAGTTCCTTTTCCTTAACTTTGACTAAAGAATCAATTCCAAGTGTAATATCAAAGGAAATTGAAGAATCAATGCATGAAAGTAAATCTTTGTTACCTGTCATTTGATTGATGCATCCATTGTTTAGCAACCAGACATCTGTATGCTGTACTTCAGTCTTGTGACATGAGAGAACCATACCTTCTGAGGTTTCTCCTGTATGATTTGAGACATGTGCTCTACTTGAGAGTTGATCTGCATGATTCTTCTGGCATTCAGATTCATAGTGTCCAAAGTTTTTTTAGTAATAGCATTATATTCTTTATTTGTCATTTGATCTTCTCCCTCTGCCTCTTAGAGGCTGGAAATTTTGATCCGGTGCTGTTGTCTGTGACCTTGGAAATTTTGATTCTAGTTATGTTGTATGTGACCTCCACTTGAGTGTTGGTGACTTGGCATGCTCCCTCTTCCTTGGTGACCTCTTCCTCTTCCTCTGCCTCTTCCTCTGTTGAAGGAGAATTGAGTTTTGAAGGCATTGGCGATTGACTCATCTCTGAGATGAAATCTGGTCTCATGTGTCAACAAAGATCCCATTAATTCATCTGTTGACAAATTTGAAAGATCCTTGGATTCAAGGATTACTGAAATGACCATTTCAAATTTCTTTGGTAAAATTATGAGGAATTTCTCAACAATGCATTGATCAGGCATGGCTTCACCAGTCAATCTGATTTGGTTTACGATTCCCATGACTCTAGTCATAAACTGATCAACGTTTTCAAACTCTGTGATTCTTAAAGTCTCGAATTGCATCCTCATGGTCTGCAATTTGACTTTCTTGACCCTGTCATTTACTTGGTAGGCTGATTTAAGAATGTCCCATGCCTGTTTTGAAGTAACAAGTCCTGTGATTTTTGATAAAATCAAGTCATCCACTGAATTCTGAATCCAAAAATTTGCCTTGTTTTCTATATTCCTTTGTGTTGCCTGAGAAGTTCTCTATTGGTTGGTCATGGCAGGAAGGTCTGCTGGATCTAGTTCCACATATCCAAGATCCACTAGATCCTAGAACTCTTGTGCTTGCAAGAAGGATCTCATTCGAAGAGACCAAAACTCATAATTCTTTCCAAGAAGAATCGATCCTCGAGTTGGTCCTAAATTGCTAGACGTGGCCATCTTTAAAGAATTTAAAAATTACCAAAAAAAATAGGCTTTTGCGTTTACCTGATTCCTGCGCAAAAATCAGGTCTTCGAATTTCTTCCAATGACTTCGGACCGAAAAAAAGCGATGTAGACCACTTCTTTAGCTTCTATCTGGATGGACTTGACTATCCGAGCGTGAGATCTACTGATTCAGGGATTTGATCTGTGTTCTTTAGAAATTGTAGCAATTGTAGTGATTGTAGCCCCTCCAATGAAGGAATAGGTCCACATGTGAACTCAGTGCGAGCTCCTTCCCCACGTGACCAGTACCCGTGACCACTGGCTTAGCCCACAAAGGGCGCGTCATGTTTCACGACCTCGAGAGTATTGGTATGTGAGCCACTCTTGACTCTCCAACTGACTCTCCAACTCCGAAAATCTGAAAGGGGCTTAATGAGCCCTTAGTTCCTCTCGTATCCTTCCTCCACATGACCATGACGCTATGACCATGGTCCAATTTTTAGGATTTCATGGTTAGCGAAGTTGCTATGCAACTCCAACCTTTCTTCCTTGGAATCCTGAAATCCAAAACTCTGATCTATCCTATGTTGCGGATTGACGGTCCAGATCCTCCTATGATCTAACAGTTCAGATCCTCCTATGATTTGATGGTTTGGATCCTTTTAGGATTTTGCGGATCGATATTTCGTGACCTTTGAACTCTCGTCACGATGTTCTCCAAACCCCGAACTCTGAAATGCCGAAATTTTGGAGCCTCCCAAATCAACGGTTCATGCTCCTCCTGATGTGACAGCTCAGATCATGCTGGAGTTTTGCATATCGCGAGTTCACTAAAATCTCACCTCTGATTTCTTGGTAGCCGGAATCACGATAGCACTGGATCGATGGTCCAGATATTTTCTCGATCAACGGTTGCGATTATTTCATGATTTCGCGTATCGCAGGTTCTTGAAACTCTGTTGGTCGACTCCTTCGAGTCGCGAGTCAGTGAAGTGTTGAACGCTCGCCACGCGTGCCTTTCAATGGACGGTTAAGATGATGTCGGGTTTTTGCATTTTGCGAAGTTGAACGGCTTGCATCTCTATTCTCCCGATCTCCGAAATGCCGATGGCACTAGATCGAAGGTCTAGTCCTCTCTTTTATCGACGACTGTGATCGAGTCGAGGTTTCACGCTTCGCGACCCCGAAGGATAGTGCACGCCTATCCTCCCAATTCCTGATTTCATGATTGTGTTAGATCGATGACTCACTATCTTTCTCAATCCAACGTCTCAGATCGAGTTGTGATTTCGCGATTCATGAATTCTCACCGCAGTGTGCTCTGACCTTTACTCCCTGCAAGTCAGCAAAATGCTGATATCTCGCCACGTGTCCTCCTTGATAGATAGTCCCAAATATTTCGAGATTTCGTGACTTCGCAAGTCAGATTTTCTCCTGTGCGCTCCGGAGGACTAAGCCTCATGCACTTTCTCCCAGATCCGACGGTTGTCGGTCCTCTAAACTAGATCTAATGACTGATTTTTTTTTCCTTTTCTGCGTGCTACTCGTCCTTTCCGAACTCGATCGATTACTCAGATCTGTTCGCAGGGCCGATCTTACAGATGTTCTATTTATCTTTTGTTTCTTTGGCTTGTCCTTTGGGACTCTTTGCAGAATTCTCTTCGTAAGAAGGAATTTCATGAATTCTTTAAAGAACTTACGAAGTTTTTCTCTTCTACAGCTCTGTTTCCTCAAGATTTTACAAATTTCATGATTATTTGCCTTCTGCAGCTCTGTTTCCTCAATATTTTATGAATTTCACGATTCTTTGCCTTCTGCAACTCTGTTTTCTCAATATTTTGAGCGTATTGCGCTCTTCTTCCTTGTGTTTTCTTTCTACAACGATCTTTTGAGCGGATGGCAGACTGCTCGTTGTTCTCCAAGATCTGTGAAGAATCTCGCGTCCTGAGCTCTCGTTGACAGGTTAAATTCTTCGCTACTTAGGATCGGGCTGCTCTCCATACTGTGTGAAGAGGCTTACATTTGAATCTCTGATACCATGATAAAATGAGAAGCAGAGAATACATAGAAAGAGGAGAGAAAAAATAGTATTCATTATATTGAGTATATGAGAAAAATAGTACATTTAGAAAAGGGAAAAAAGCTGAGCTAAATAGGCTCAAGAAAATCAAGAACATCAAGAAACGATAGTACAGCTAGCAATGACAGCTGGCAATGTACAGTCACACTGTTGAAATTACATTATATTTAACAAATACAACCCACAAGAAATCTTCACTAATTGAGTTCGATCAAAACCACTCAGTCATGCTTAGGGTTCTATGTTAGTTGTCTCTATTTTTGGAATGGCTTTCATAGATTGTAAAACTAGGAACAAAAAATCATGTTAATGAATATGGTCAACTCTGAGAATGAAATCCTCTACTCAGAATCACATAATTGAACTATATTTTAAGTGTCCTCCTCTCTTTCTACTTAAAGACTGTAATGTTTAGTGATAGCTAGGTAAACTCTCTTCGAGATATTTCACTCATGTAAATCGTCATCTATTGAAGGAAAATAATTGAAGGTTTTTTTTTTTAGAAACTGTTAATTCTTTTAACACATCTGGGTTCCCTTTTGACTTCTGGTGAATTTAATGAGCCGAATACACCTTGGTCATGTTGGATAATACCACAACGTCTTACCCACTGATATGGTACATTCATCATAGACTTGAATACTTCTGAACCCCGTCTCGAAAGTTAAGAACACTCTTCTTTCTCTGATGAATTTCTGGTCGCCTGTAGATTGTTATATGAACTTCAAAAACCCCTTTGTCTTTGTGATTTTTAAAGACAAACCTTGCACCTCCAGGTGGGTGAACCTCCAATACTTGTGTTTGTGGTTTAAGTTCCTAGGGAAGTCTTAGTCAATCCAAAGGTACCAACGTTCGTAGAGATTCCAGAGTAGATTTCATGTATTATTTTTCCTTTTAAGAACACCAGTATAATATCTCCTTAGTGTAATTTCAACACTAAAATGTTAATGAAATTTGTTCTCGACACTTGTCGATTCTAGCCATAGATTCCTCTTAGTTTTCTTTGTGTGTTACCAAGTATTTATTTACTTGTGTCCTTAAGGTGTAGTCGGGTATGAGAAATGTGTGAATACATAATGATCACCACAATGGGTATTACACCTGGCGCTATCTTAATATGATAAGTGGAGGGTTTCATGCTACGCATGCTACCAGTCGATTTACAACTTCAATTGAGTGCTTGTCTAGTCACCACCGACACACCCTGTTAGATAAAGATTTGATTCTGTCGGATTCGTTTCGCCTCAAGGAACCCTCACTATTGTTGGAGTGGTGTAACAAGGAAGTATCTTTCCATCGGCCCGCAAGTAAATCGCAAGTAACTTGTGATTCAGCAAGGGCCGAGACGTCCCGAGGCCCAYTGAAGTTAACCCCACCGAATGTTTTTTTACCATGGGAATAACAACCTCCCAAGAGTATATCCAACARCCCGCAAGTAACTTGTGATTCARCAAGGGTCGTAACTTGTGATTCAGCAAGGGTCGAKACGTCCCGAGTCCCACTGAAGTTAACCCCACCGAAGTGAACCTCTATCCCAGGGGTCGTGCCTTGTCACAATGGGCTAATATGAGCATCCCTACCCCCCGCCAGTTTTGAACTTGTGACCTCCCTAGAAATAACACATGTTCTTAACCATTGGGCCCACTCAGGTGCTCCGCTAGTTAATCTTTACGATGTATATTACCAAGGAAGCATATCTCAACTCGAAGACTCTTGACTTGGCATTATTACCTTTGTAGATTTTATTAGTTAAATTTTTGGGCTGAGGGGTCCTTTGTTCCACAAACAAGGAAGTCTTATACATCAATTTGGTGTGCTGGCTTGGCAGATTATTATTATTATTATTATTTAGAAGCCTAGAATTGCAACCTCAGTTACGATGATTGAATATTAAAACTTATACACCATAAATGTGTCAAGATCTAACATGACTCCTTTGTAAAAAATAATGTTTCCTTGAGCAACCACAAGTTGAATCTTTGCTGGAGTTTGTTGGCCACTTGCCTTGGCAGCTTGAAGAAACCTCTTTATTTCAGTCATCGGATGACTTAGTAGGATTTCATTTATCAGCATAAGACCCCCTTGTTGTACAACATAAATAAAGTTATTTTATTACAATGTAATTATATATTTATAAATTCCTCTTTTTTACTAGTTAAATGATAAAAGGATTTTTGTATTAAAGAATCGAACCCTTATCAACCGTTTTTAACTAACTCACTTGGTCTAAAACCGAATAAGATTTAATTAATAGATAGATTAGAATCAATAGAATTTATGTTTGGAGAAACTTAATTTATTTAAATATATTATTCTTATTAGTGGACAATGAAAGAGTTAATCTAAAATATAATTATTATAAATATTTCCCAATCAATGGAAACTCTATTATATTATTACCTATTTACTCCTTTATTAAGTTATCAAGTTGAATAAGATATTCCTCTATTATGGGAATACACTTTTTCCTGTGTAATAAATTATAAATTACAAATGAAGGAAATGTGACTAGTTGGAATAATTAACCATATCGTTAAAATAAGAGTTAGAGATGTATTTAGACTTTTATTTTATTAAAAATACACACTTAAAATGAAGAATTGTTTAAGAATTTAAGTAATTATAATCATTTGATTAATTAACCATATCGTTAAAATAAGAGTTAGAGATGTATTTAGACTTTTATTTTATTAAAAATACACACTTAAAATGAAGAATTGTTTAAGAATTTAAGTAATTATAATCATTTGATGATGATATGATATTGAGTCCCGTAGGAAATAAATATAACTAATAACCATCTTCTACAAAAGTCTTTAGTCAAGATTTAAAAAGTGGTGATACTATTCCATCGACGGGATTGAAATGCAAATACTTGCACAAGATACACATTCCCATCAAATAAGGTTTTATAGGTATTTGTTTCATTCGACCATTAAATTGTAATGAGTGATGACACTCTATAACTTGCAAGAAAGGTTGATATCATAAATTTTGCAAGAAAGGTTGATATCATAAATTGGGCTTACAAGATAGTTAAGTAATGTAAAAATTTGTTGTCCTCGATTGTTTTCACGTATTAAAATATACCTTGGTGTAAACTAAAATCTCTTCTGATGTTAATGTTATTTTTATTTATTTTTATTGACCAACAGATTTAAATAAAAATTCTTCTTATAATTATCAAAATTTAATGTTTATGTTTTTTATTTCTGTGTTATTTTGTTGATTGTGGATGGGACATTTCATTGATGGTTTTGAGAAAGAATCAAGTTATGGTATTTACCTGGAGAAGGTTATTGACATTTTCAGCTTCCTATGGAATAAAGAATTAGGATCAGGGTGATAGGAGCAAGTAAGATTTGGCTACTTTGGTATAATCTTGGGAGGAGCTCAATTCTCTCCTCATGTTTCTCAGTAACTCTTTGTAGTTGAAATATGTTCACCTATATTTTTGAAATAATTAGTTCTGATATTTACATTCATAGTTGGTTTAATATATTGATGACAAAATAGCTACATACTAATCTGAGATGATTGTGAGTAGAAAAAAAAATACATTTTTTCTAATCTGTTCTTAGTAATATTTTGTGAGAAATATTACTTCTACTTAAAGGAAAGAAAATAATCTAGAAGTATTAATAAACATAAATATTTTTAGCTAAACACTTCTTATGAATACTTGCAATAGAAGTTTAAGAATTCTTATTTCATTATTTTATTTGCAAATAGAAGAGAAATAGATAAACAAGAAAAATAATTGAGTATGGAATAGAAACCATGATGATATTATTATCATTCCCTCTAAAAGATATAACTCTAATATGAATGAAATCTAAAAGAATATATAGAAGCTTTCTATGTATATTTACTTCTGCAATAGCAGTAAATAACCACAAATAATTTCTTTTATTTGCATAGACAAACAAGAACAATAATTGAGTATGGAATATAAACCATGATGATATTATTATCATTACCTCTAAAAGATATAACTCTAATATGAGTGAAATCTAAAAAAATATATAGAATCTTTCTATGTATATTTACTCCTGCAATAGCAGTAAATAACCACAAATAATTTCTTTTATTTGCATAGACAAACAAAATGGAAAATTTTATGATTTGTAACAGTAGTAATAGACTATATATCTAACTCTTTCTGTATAGAGAAAAATAACATATAATTATTGTTCTTGTAACAGTAACAAGTGGGTATATTTATATATGAAACTTCTCGTATTTGCAGATTCACACAAATAGAGAATATCTTTTGAATAGCCATGTAAATAAAGAAGAGAAGCATCAAAGAAATACCAAATATACCTGTATGTTCAAAATACATGCAACAATATTGATAAATCCTCTCAAAGTGACAAAAGGAAAACTATCTTAAGATAGAATAATCTTAATTGTTCGAATCATAACATTTATGAAAAAAGTGTAATAATCTCTTTTTAAATAACTTGGAACAAAACCAGAAAGTTATAAGAAGAAAAAACCTAATATACAGGACCGAGCTAATAAACCTTATAGTTCCAACCTTTGAACCAAGAGACTCCAAACAAAGTCTATACAGACTGTAAGGTTAAGCTCTACAAATTGAAACGATGTTTTTACAGGCCATAAAGGTTGGGATCTACATTTTGGAATGATGAATAAGTAATTCAATAACCAACGGGTATGCTTAAGCCCGGGGTAATACATAAGCTACCTCTTCATCATTTCAAAGATGCGAGCGTAGTATACCATCGACGATTGGATTTTTTCCTTAACATTCTTTGAGTGTGAAGTAATCCCTTGGTAGCCATGATGACCCTCTGTAAAAGGTGATAGAGGAAGGTGATAGAGGCATGGATTAGGTATGGAAGTAAAACTGTTAAATAAAATGAAAGAATAATAAACCCTAAATAATATATATATTACGCTTACGTGTGACGTGTTGGGGAAAAGCCACGTAGGGATTCCAATATCGACCACAATGTCTTGTATCAGTGATAAAGCCCGTGAGATAATGGAAAAGTTATATGGAAAACAATAACAAAAAACCCAACAATAAGTTTCACTGGATGCTTATGCATACTCACGGGATGAGTATTATGTTCCAGTAGTGGAAGTTGTGTGTTATGATGGAAACGAATTCCTCCGTTGGGTCATTGCCATACCCGAGGTACTCAAGGACCTTGTTCCTGTAACAAAACAATTGATATACACAGAGTTAGAATGAGCAGCAACGCATTGATTCCAAGAATACTTTGAAATCTTTCAAGTGTGTTACCAGTATGTGGAGAAAACGATAATGTTTGCAAAACAAAACCATACTTACCAATTAAATCAATGCCATAAAAAGGTTACGAAATATCTCAGGCTCAGAGGAGCTATAGCTCTACTCACGATATACCTTAACAAGTTTCCAAACAAAAAAAGAATGAATGTGAAATAGGGTTTAGCTTGCAAAGAGCCGAAGTCAAATTGATAGGTCGGACGATGCCAACGATGGGGTTGTTGAACATTAATGGACTATATATATATATAATATTTTGAAAGTTAGTAGGGTGGCAAGGAATTAGTTGTAAGGGCATTATATGATAACAATTGCATCGTTTTTAGAGTGGGAAATATAATATCAAAGGAGGTACTTTTAAGTCAAGTTCCCATAGTGCAAATAATATTTACACTTTCCTCTAGGGTAGGACTATATTTATATAATTACTCCATAATTAAGAAAGGTATGATTAACACCTGAAGGTGTTGATAGGAAATTGTGACCAATAAGTATAATTAAGTATATTCCATCTGTAGTAGTGGTGTCATTATATATATATATATATATATATATATATATATATATATATATATATATAT
>SNQJ01S0047327.1:0-20579 GCA_010110895.2 Picea sitchensis | reverse complement strand
TTTCCCTATGACTAGAAAATAAAGTATATAGGCCTTAGGTAATCCTGGTTGTCTAAGTCAAAAGTTGGTGTTACATACACCCCACCTCCGAGAAACATATTCTCGAGGTGGTCAAAAAAAGTGAGGGATAGTCTCATCGTAGTGTCTCGGCATCTTCCCAAGTAGTAGATCCTGGACTATACTTGTCCCATTGGACCTTAACTTGGTCTACCAGACGGTTCCTGAGCTATCGAACTCTACAACACAATATGTGTAATGGTTCTACTGTGAGAGTTCCCATGTCCGATATATGCAATTCCTTCCAATTTAGTTTATGTGATTCATCAGCAACATAATGACGTAAAACGGATACATGAAATACATTATGAGTTTTATGCAAGTGGGGTGGCAGTACGAGACGATAGGCAATGGGTCCAATTTTCTCTTGGATTCTGAATGGTCCTGTAAATCGAGGTGACAACTTTGTCCCCTTCCCGAACCGTATGGTACTCTTATTAGGCCTGATACGAATAAAAAATTGATCTCCCACTTCATAACTTCGGTCAGTCCTATGTGCGTCCGCATAACTTTTCTTCCTATCCTGTGCTTCCTTTAGTCTCTGCCTAATCTGAATTACCTATTCCTCCATCTCTTGAATCAATTCTGCCCCAACTGTTACTCGGTCTTATAATCTATCCAAACTCAATGGAGTTCTGCATGGCCTTCCATACAGAGCTTCGTAGGGTGGCATTTTGATGGAGCTATGAAAACTGTTATTGTAGGCAAACTTTACCAAAGGTAGGTACTTCTCCCACTGGGTTTGATTATCCATGACATACATCCTAAGCATGTCTTCCATGAATTGATTTACTCTCTCAGTTTTCCCATTTGTTTCATGATGATAAGTTGTTCTTAAGTTTAACTGAGTCCCCAACGCTGACTGCAAACTTGTCCAAAACCTAGAAGTGAATCTAGAGTCCCTATCTGAAATGATCTTCTTAGGTATCTCGTGCAAACGGATAACCTCGCTTACAAAAACATGTGCCACATCAGTGACATCGTAAGTGTCTCTAACCGGAATAAAATGAGAACTCTTGGTTAACTTATCAACTATCACAAGAATGGCATTGTGTCTACGAGATGTGAGCAGCAACCCCGCAACAAAATTCATAGAAATGACTTCCCACTTGGACATAGGAACATCATGTGGTTGTAGGAGGCCTGTCGGGTGATGGTGATCACCTTTCACTTGTTGACTCTCTAGGAATTTGGTGATGAAATGGACTACATCGCGCTTCATGCCTACCCAGAAGAAGAGCTTCCTCATGTCGGCATACATCTTCTTCACACCCGGATGTGCACAATAAAGTGCTCTATGGGATTCCTTCAGTATGATGGTTCAAATATCCCCATTTTCAGGGATGTACATCCTTCCTCGATATCTCAATAGTCCGTCTGCATCCAGACTATATCCTTCATACCTTGGATCTAACTGCCTCCCAATCTGGAGGGTTGAAGTAACCTCTAAATACCAATTGTTTCCTTGGAGTTGTGTCAACACATGTTCCCTCATATTGACCTTTAAGAGTATCAAGGAGAAGACACGTGGTCTCCTACTCAAGGCATCTGCGACCACATTTTCCTTTCCCTTGATGTATGAAATACCAAAATCATACTCAATCATCAACTCACTCCATCGCCTTTGCCTGGAATTCAGATCCCTTTGAGTGAAGAGATGTTTTAAACTTTGATGATCCGTTTTGAGCTCAAAGTTTCGCCCCATAAGATAGTGCCTCCAAAGTTTCAGAGCTAGCATTGCAGCTGCCAACTCTAAATCATGAGTCGCATATAGCTCTTCGTGTTTCTTCAACTTCCTTGATGCATAAGCTATCACTCCTCCATCCTGCATTAGCACGGACCCCAACCCTTGCTTCGAGGCATCCATGCAGACAGTGAAGTCCGTTTCCATATATGACACTCGTATAATTGGGGCACTATTTAGTAACCTCTTAATCTCAATGAATGCACAATCACATTCTTCTGTCCATTCATACCTGACCCCCTTGCGCTGCAAGGTGGTGATGGGTTTCATTATTTTGGAGAATCCCTCCACAATCTCCGATAATAACCTGCTAGCCCCATGAAGCTTCTCACCTCATGGGCATTTTTCGGCACCGGCCACTCCATAATGGCCTTTACCTTTTCTGGGTCCACAGAGATTCCTTCATCGAAAATGATATGACCTAAATAGTGAATCTCTTTCTAGAAGAAGGAACACTTCGACAACTTCCCATATAATTTGTTCTCCCTAAGGCATGACAACACTACTCGTAAGTGTTCCTCATGTTCTCTTTCATTCTTGGAATAGATTAGGATGTCATCTAGAAATACTTGTACAAAATGGTTTAAGTATTTCTGGAATACATCGTTCAAGAGGCTCATGAATACTTTTGGCGCATTGGTCAATCCGAAAGGTACTATGACAAACTCGTAATGTCCAAACCGATTTCGAAAGGCAGTTTTTGGGATATCGCCTTCCTTAATCCGTAACTGATGATACCCTGATCACAAATCAATATTTGAGAATACCGCTACTCCTTTCATCTGATCAAAGAGGTCATCTATCCGTGGCATTGGGTACCTATTTTGCACTGTAGCACGATTCAAGTCCCTGTAGTCTATACACAGTCGTAAGGATCCATCCTTCTTCTTTACAAAAATTTGTAAGGTAGCTAGAGAGGTAGTGGGGGGGCCTAGAGGGCCCATAGTGATAATAGTGGAGGTCATTCAATATTATTAAATAAGGCCCACTATGGTAGTTAGATATAATAATTGTAAGAGGACTTCTTAGAAGGTTCTACTTCTAGAAGATTCCTCCTCTAGAATGTTCTTAGGTGATTAAAGGTGATGGTAGCACTATATATACTGGTGTTATTATCACTATGGGCCAGAGGGCCCATAGTGATAATAGTGGAGGTCATTCAATGTAAGGTGGAATAGGTCCACTATATTATTAAATAAGGCCCACTATGGTAGTTAGATATAATAAATGGGTAATTAGATATACTAAATGTAAGATAACTTCTTATAAGGTTCTACTTCTAGAAGATTCCTCCTCTAGAATGTTCTTAGGTGATGGTAGCACTATATAAAGGGGTTCAAGCAATGTAATGAGATATGAAGAGAAGTATTATATTTGGAGCGGTAGCTCAATAGGAGGATTCCCCCTCAAAGAGGCAAGTGAACAGGAGAGGATCCATTCCATAATAGGATCCATTATATGGTGTTTCCCTACCTCAAGGGTTTGATATAATAAAGTTGTGGTTTTCTATATTGTTCTTCTATATCTATTGTGATGATTTTGTATTCAGTCTTAGGTTTTTAACATTTCACCTGACCCCTCCTCCAATCCAATAACACCAACTTGGCCCCCTTACATGGCAAGACCAACCTTTGTACCTTCATAATTAAATCAACATAATAATATCTTCTCTTAGGTTTAAGTGAGTTTCCTTTTGTCATTGTGAATCCCTTTGAATGGCTCTGTGTATTATTTTCCTCGGTAGAGGAGACTGTCGACTTGGAGGTTGTTACCCGGTGGAATGGACAATGTTATCCATCTTTCCTTGTAACTTGTAAGATGCTACTGTGGTTTAAATAATAGAGTGGATCTTAAGAAAATCGTTATAGTGAAAAGCAATATTTGTTCTATGACTCTTGTTAGAATTTTAAGTTAAATATTCCCCTTATCGTTATTCCTTGAAATCTTTCTGTGTTATCCCCACTCTTGTATAAGTTGTATCATTCGATCATTTCAATCTTAATCTCTCTAAAGGTCTCAACATTCCACCTCTTGATTAAGAGAAATTGCATCTGTATAGATTTTCGTGTATATATTTCAATTCCTATGGTTTCTTTATTCCCTATTATCATTGTTCTTTGCAGTCCCTCTGTTG
Organism: Picea sitchensis; assembly: GCA_010110895.2. Lineage (NCBI taxonomy): Eukaryota > Viridiplantae > Streptophyta > Pinopsida > Pinales > Pinaceae > Picea > Picea sitchensis. The sequence goes on along the minus strand of SNQJ01S0047327.1, from coordinate 16,644 downwards.
ATGTATGTCGAGGCCTGATGTTGAATTTTCATGAGACTATGAGGGGTTTTTGGTCTGGAGTGGAATGATATTACTGTGTATAGAATAATACAATGCATGTTATTTCTTTCTCTTTGTAAAGGATGAATCCACCCTTCTGTAATGTTCATTAAACCCTTAGTTGGTATTCACACATATAGTGCCTCCTTAAAGGTTATTTCATTCTTGTCCGATACAGTTAAAGGAATGTGACTTCTATGTTTCAAACATTTCACTAAACAAAATACCTTATGGCATATAAGCTTTGAGTCTGCAAAACTTCTTGGATTAATTATATTTCTTAGTGTCATTATCGTGGTCTGCGTGTATTTTACTCCATTTGAATTCAACAGAAGATTAACTCTGTATTTATCGTTGACTTATAAATACCCTCTGCAAAATAGATAGTCGGTTCAGGAAGGGTTTAATCTCATTATTTACGTATAGCGTTTGTTCTGTGTGCAACGTTTACACTATGCCTTCGACCTACTTGCACAACATGTTAAATGTTAGCACTGTTGATTATTTCATTTCATAAGCAATTGATTATATGATGTGGTACCAACACTAATGAGGGGACCCTTTTGATGCAAGGGTACCCATCAAGAATTCCTTGGACCACCCTCCCCTCGATCTGGTATGTCTATCAAACCCAAATGTGACAAGGAAAGTACGTTGGGTCTCCACGTCAGAAGTTGAGTGCCACTATAGAATAAACTATTGCTATCGTTTATCATTCTATTGAAAGTTTCAATCAATTTACTTTCGTATATTTTACTATTTTTTTAAAAGGGTAAATATTTGCAGAGATTTCGACCGCGCAAAAATTTTGGATGTCGGTTCTTATCCTTCACAGAAAAGGTGTTCGGGTTCCGTGCCCAGTAACTCTCAGACTTAGCTTTCACAGTTCTAGGAATGGAGGCCATGGTTCCATTCCATTTTTATCATTAATATGTGAAGTTTTGTCTCAATTCCTGTATCGGTTGGTTGAAGAGTAATCCTATTTTTATGTCAACATCTCCCTGTTGGAAGAGAACACAACAATTGCGTAAGGTTGGACATACTTGGATTTTTGGTCTGTTTGGAATTGTATAACCACTTTAAGGTTTAATTCACAAGATTCTTTCTCTTGTATACTTGTATTTGAAAATACCAGAGTTAGCGAATTTAAATCCAATCTTAATGGTATTATGGTTCTTTATATTGCCTATACTGTTTATAAGGAAGGCATAGCAGCCTGTATACTTCAAGAAATATGTTTTTCCAAAATTCTATTTTGTTACCTTTGTAATTATTGTATTCATAAAACTTCATTGTAGTCAATAGAAACTATTGTTTTCTCTATTTCAATATTATCTAAATGATTGATTACTCGTTAAAACAATTATCATATTTCAAACTTATTAAACGATGAATATTCATGAAAAAGGGTTTTCGTATTTCTATTTACTGAATTCATCGGGCATTCACCTTTCTAATATTTTGTTTCCAGAATCTTGTTTGTACTAAAAGGTTCCATTTGTTTTCTTGAGTTTCTGTTTATATTTCCAAAACTCCTATTACTAGTTTATATTGTCGTCTTCCATTATATTTTTCCATACATCGGTAATATAGCAGTGTTATTACTTTGTATAACTTAATACAGTACTATGCGAGTATAAAACTCTTTCATTCAGGTATGTCCTTCATCATTTCCTAAGTCAAGGAAGTAGTAAAAGACTCCTTCGAATTTATTTCTATACTTATGAAAATACACGATCTCTAAGATTTGAAAAGGGAATCGGTCTCAGTTTGTTTATACTAGAAGTATGCTAGTGTATTCACAAAGTTCTGATTCTACTCGTAATTAATATATGTATATAAATATATACAGGCAATCTTATTCAAGCATAAGATTAAAACTGGTAAGGGTTTATCCTATGCCTATTCCATCCATTAAAATTTTAACTCGTTAGAATATGTACATAAATATATACAAGTAGTCTTATTCAAATCATACAATTAAAAATTGAAGGGGTTTATCCTACGCTTGTTCCATCCATTTGTATTTTAACTCATAGCAAGAATTTATGCAGCGTTATAGTAAATATATTATCTTTCAATTAATTTAAATAAAAAATGATTCTTGACTTAGAAAGGACTTCAGCAGAAAATAATTCACCCAACAATATATATATATATATATATATATATATTCTAATAAACATTAAAGAAAGAGATATATCTACAACTAGAAAAGAGTAGATGAACATATCTGAACTAGTTCGCTAAAAAACAAATGGAACAACCATGTTCCTCCCAACATTAGAATGGAACAACCAATCTCACTTGCTCCATTCACCCCCTACCCAGACCATGAATACATGAGGGAAAAATCCAAACTCTACCTCAGCAATAGTCCTTCCGCTTCAACAACTTCTCCTTGCCTCACACTTTGAAAACCATGGTTCATAACAGTAAGAGATAAATTTCTTCTTTCCCCAACATACTAGGCAACGTCCTTCCTCCTCTCATATGTTATATATGCAAAGTCATTTTTGCCTAGGTATTTTTCCCCGTTGTGAATTTTTTCACTTGTAACAATCATCCCTGAGGTAGTTCCAACATGTTCCCCACTCATGGAGTCATGGTCAACTGATTTTTAACATGGTTGTTCCATTTTTCCATCAGCAATAATTATAAAATATTTTGTTTCATACAAGTGTCATAGTCAAATTGTTAGTTGGGTCAAATCAGATCTCTTCCCAACAGTCATAATCATTAACTACAATTAACTAAATTCGAAATTCAAAATTGCCATAAATGGTAAAAAAATTTCAATTTCAAATTTACCAAAAACGGAATAATTTTGCTAAGAAATTTCATATTCAAAATAATTTATTTTTTGGGATGTTACACGTGAGAAATTTCCCTTTTGTTTGATAGCTAGACCTATGATATTTTGATACACTTTATTTTGGCACTTATATACTATGAAACTTCGGGACAAAGTTTAAAATAAGAGGTTGTGTATGTAACATCCCACTCTTGCATGCATTGAGCAAACTTATTCTTGGAGGACACTTGCATGCAAGTGATCTGGGCTATTATACTATTGATTGTTTTGATTATGATTATGAGATGTTGTGGATTAGATGATATGTTATTTTGTTATATTTACATAGATAGGTGTTATTGACTTGGTTCTCCTGAGTGTGTAGGAATCTGCACATTGAGAATGTCGAGGCATTGATGAAACCTCTTGGACTCCGGATCAAGTCAGGGAGAAGACTGTTAGGGGTTGAATATTGTTGATGTAACATATGTACATATGGTTAGATGTTATGATGATTGATTATTATTTCTGACATGATTTGTTGATGGATAGAGGCTTACGATAGCTTGTCAACTAGACTTACATTTGGAGTAGAGGGGTCATGCACGGAAACTAGATACATTGAGGGAGATGTGTGGCAACATCCCTGCCACGACCTACTAGCTCTCTCGCCATGGAGCGAATTGTAAATTAACAATCACCTAGTTCGAGAAAACCCAAGATGTCGTGAGGGTAGACTATGATAGTCTCTCATCATGATTCCAAGGGACGTGAAATAAGGCATAGGCCTTATTCCTTAGAGTCCCTTAGTCTCGTACAGGACCAGTTGGTGGAGTATTGACTCCAGGGTTTTGATGTCTACCAAATTCAATCAAGAGGTGAGTGACACCCTTGGAGCACATAGTGCGTCTTGAAGGGCACGTCGTGTAAAGAAAACAAAAAGAGGTGAGTGGTACCCTTGGAGCATGTAGTGCATCTTGAAGGGAACATCATGCAAAGAAGACAGAAAGAGGCAAGTGGCACCCTTGGAGTACATAGTGCATCCTGAAGGGCACGTCACGATTTGGACTAGTAAATAAATAAACCTACTGCCTAGAAAACTATGCCTCCTTAGGATCTGGTTGGCCTTAAAATGAATGATCTATTAAGCAAAGTTTAATAACAAATTTTTCCCTTAAGAACTGTCCCCAAGCCTAGTGAATTGAAAACCTAGGTCTAAGTAGAACCCCCCAAAAAAAAAAAAAAACGAATTAGATACATAACCAGATTAAAACGGAAATTTTAATTCACTAAGGCTCCTGTACAAAATTTCAATTCACTAAGGTCCTTTTTATAAAATTTTGTTTCACTAAAGGTTATTTTTATAACTAATTAGAAAATTCAAGCATTAATAATTAAAGACGAAATTTTAATAAAGGTTTAATTAATAAAAGGGGTATTTGGTTGTCTTTGTCTAAACCTGCTAAAATTGAATTTAGTTATAAAAAGGAGGAAACTTTAAGAAAACGAGAAACTTAAAGAAAAGGGGGAAACCTAAGGAAAAAAGGGAAACTTAATGAAAAGTGGAAACTTAAAAGAAAAAGGGGAATGTCTAACTTAGTAAGGAATCTAGCTTTGGAACTTTCTATTTATGAACTCAACTAGGATTGAAGTAAGGCATAAGTCATTTAAGAATTGTAAAGGGATATTGGGACATCGAGGATCATTTTTAGGAATGCTTTTAGGTGGGTGGGAGAAATAGAAAACTTTAATTAATTAATAAAATTGTTTTTTTGATGCAACTAAGGGATCGGGCGACATGTGTACGGGGGAGGTTTTTCTTAATTAATTAAATGAAAAATGAATCTAATGAGGGTTTGAGAAACTAATGACTAAGAAACTTTATAAAAGATATGGCGGAGGAGGAGTATGACACAATTAGCTTGTGCAACGTTACGCTGTCGAAATTTGTCTTGACTGAGTTTTCTCTTGTGGGAGTTGGGATACCCATCTCGGGTAACGAGTGGTAGCTCAACCTTGTGAGGCGAGTTGGGTGCTATCATTCTCTGGTATCGTGTGTGTGAACCTTTTGTAGCTCAGGGGGCTAAGGAGGAATAAGAGTACCCCTAATGTTGGTTGGGAGGTACCAATGAGGTCTCATCGGTCGGCAAGTCAGAGTTGGATGGAATGCGAGCACGGGTCAGTCACTTTTGGTTCTTTGTATTTGGCTACGGTACACATGTGCATAATTTGTATTAAATAATAGTTCAATTTCTTGTTCATGCCTTTCTTTATTGTCGAAATCTCGCTTGCCTAGATGTTTTAAAAAAAAAAATACTCGTTTAGTTATGCATATGAATTTTTATCTGGACGATAGTGCATCATGTGAAATTGCAAAAGAGTCACTAAATTTTTATTTCTGAGCCTTGTTTTGTTTCTGCGTTTAATTATGTATTCCGGTTCTAGTTGGGATTATTACTGTGTTGTATTTTACCGAGGAAGATTGCCTTTTGGTTCTCAGGCCATTAGTTTATTTTGCTCTGCATTTTTATTGTTTTAACTACAAGGAAATTATGTTTTTATTTTTTGTTCTTATCATTTAAGTTATTAGTCCATTCCTAGATAGTCGGCCATGAGCCAAATCGAATATTTTTTACTCCGATGTTAAAGATTTAGATTCAAATGCCCTACTTTCATGTGCATGGATAATAAGTGAAGGATAATTTCTCTGCCCAGCCTCCTTACTGTGTACAACAAATTTCCTCCTTATTGCTCAGCCATATTTTTGTTCATTTCCTCAGAAAATTTGTGTTACCCACCCAACGGTGTACTGGGAATGGTTCGATACGTTTCGTTACTATGTTTTTACCTTCTGCGTGAATGATTTTTATCCTTACTGTACATATATTCATTAATGTGCCTCCTTGTGATGATCGTGACAATCAAGCGTTTTGATTATTGTACTTAATGTATCTATTTACTCTGATTTTATCATTACTACTGCGAAGCATTGATTAGCGATTTATTACACCTAAAGGGGTACACCTATTGACAATGGGCAGATTTAATAGGGGTTTAGTGCTTAATAAGTTTTCTATGGACATGATTAAATATGGCTGGAATATTCTTAGTAGTCACACAAAATAAATGGCTGTGATTTCAATCATTAACTTCCTAGCTATTATAAAGACATCCGTTTATGTGTTTATTTTTTTACATTTACCTAATCATATTTAAAAATTACTTTGATAGCTAACTGATTGCCACGTAAGTGATTAACATAAATTAAAATATTAACACGAGATAAATGAAGAGCAACCATTTATTTGTTCTAGTTTATTTACTTGTATTTTTTTAATGTAATTTAGTTTTTTTCAATGTATTTAGGTTTTTTTATTTAAGTTGTTTTTCCTTCTGTCTTCCCACTTACCAAGTGTCAATTGGACTATGAATAGGGCCCAKTGGGTGCATGTCGCTCCACCTTCTCGAACAACTGCGCATTTTTCTCCACCTTTTCGAACAACTGTTGTGTATGCCGCTCCACTTTCTTTAAAAGATATGCGTCCAGCACCCTAGATCACTGAATGGGGCGCCATCAGCGCCGCATTTTTACCAAAGCCTGAGTGAACATTTTTAACTATTGCGTGTGCCCATTTACATTCGATTAATGCTACCATAGTAATTCTCGGTTTCAATTAACCCTGTGGGTGCCGGAGTGGTGATGCTAGATGCCAAGTTTGGTTGGGTTGGCATGCTAATACTGGGTGCAGTGAATGTAATGTCGTGTGCCCTTAATGTAACGCTTATTTAAAGGATGCATATGCTTTTCCACATTTTGCCAGAGATTGCGCATGCCCATTGGAACAGGAGAAAGAGCAGGCACTGCTTTCCACTACCAACTAATTTAATATATGATTCGTTTCATTTTATTAGCCTTTCAGCGTTCACCAGCAGCTAATATTTAGCTGCTGTGCTAGTCAATAGATACAATGATATTTATTAATGGACAACGATATTGTTGTTAGACAACGTTTTATTAATGGTCAACGATAGTGTTTGACATGGACACAATTTTCATTGGTGTATTCCTTATATATTATGTAAGGGGTCTGTATGACAATTGTTGATATTCTTTTATTTTCTGTATGTCAAAACGTTGGTATTCTTTACATACTCCGTGTTGTCAAATCGTTGATTATCTTCATATATTTCTTTTTCCCTTAAATTTCGATGCTCTGATATGTTTCAACTCTCGGCATCAATTTTTCCAGTTGCTTTAGTGACCAATTAAAATATTGAACTATTAGACAAAACATCGGTAAGTAACTAGGTGGAAAGGACTGCTATGATTTTAGTTAATGATAATGTTTTAATGCCTTGCGTAGTAGGTAAGGTTGACATGCAAATTTTGAGAAATTGGTGAATATCAACGTTACTGTAACTTGCCTCCACCGTCATCAAATTTCTTAGTGGAATAAGCAAGGTCGTCATGCCTTGCCATACGAACCGATAAAGAAGATTTAGTTTAATTCTAAACCTCAATTTTTATGAAATCAATATTTAACTTGTTAACACTCCTTCATGAGTGAGTTTTAGTTACCATAATTCCGGAAGATCCTTATTTTATATATATATATACAAATTCTACACAATAATCTAAATTAGTATATTACATAGCATCAAGATTGGTTATAGGGTTCAATTACTTTCGATTTTACCTACACGTTGACATATATGCACATTGCATACAAGTTGATATAATTGTGTATATGTTCATAAATGAATACATCATGAACCTAAGACTTAAATGGAAGAGAAACAACATGATCAATACATTTTGGATTTTCTTATAAGGAAGGACTTGACGTAATGATCATTATATTTGATTAGATATTTTATATAAAAAAAAATATCATGATAATAATTGATTAAAGGAGGTGTGAGGTCGAGTGATATAATGATAAGTAAGGTTCTTTTCAAATTTCTTTTATTGAGTGTTTCCAATCTTATTATTTTTTAAATGATTGGGTTTATAGTGATAAGCGTTGAATTAATGGTGTAGGGATTTTAATGATACATCTGTTACCAGTGATAAACCTTCGGCAATGTGTTATCACAGTAAGGGTTTGAAGCGAGCCACCGGTACAAGGATCTTACCCTTTTAAAGGTGTTCTGACGTGGCATACACCGTCTTATCTTTTAGATGTTAGTATTTGATTTACCTAGTACACCTCAAATTAATTTGGTAACTACCTTGCGCCTTGTTTAACTGTGACGTATGGATGATGGGGTGTTACGTTTACCTTGTGCCATAGAAAATCAATTGATTACGCTTTCGATTACTGGCCCGTAGTTTTAACCTTGTGGATACAGGATTTCCTTAGTGCTGAGATTAACTACGCTCATTGTAATGATGATGATTTATGCATGAATATAATAATAAGCATGAATATAATAATAATGGTTCAATAACAATCAATATTCTTTCAATAAAAGTAATTGTGTGTTGGATGATGTCACAACTGCTTTCTGTCTCCAAACCTGTAACTTGTGAAGTGATCTCTTCCGTAACAGAAAATTCCAAATTATTTACTCTTTCCACTCCATTATTTCTGAAATTTTTCTTTCCATTTCTGAAATTTTATGAAAAATTCTCTGTCCATGGCACAATACTATTTTGTATCCATTCAAAGAATTGCAACCATATAGCTCATTTGAAAATGTCGGCCACCTACAGGTTAGTGATAATGACTTCCATTGTGATGGGATCCTGCATGTATATATTTCCACCCATGTTGCAAAGAACTCGTACTGCAAAGTTACAATAGGATAACTGCTAATTCACACTCTTTTGAACTACGGAAGAAATGTATTGTAGAGTAAGCTTAAAATACAATAGATCAATGATGTGTCGCACAATAAGCTTTCCGCAGGAGAATTCACTTCATAAGAAAGGTATACTGCATGCAACAATTTTTGTCATTTTAATTTCTCAAAATTGAATGGATTATAAATGATGTGGAATTCAAATGTAAAATTGCATTGTTGGTAGGGAAATGGCAATTACTCACAACCAAAAATATTAAATTAACTGTCCCATTGGCATATCCTTCAAATTGGTAACCAACCAGTGTACATGTAGTATTGATGGCAGGAGGTGGTAACGACATGTGTTGTGTGTAAGGTAATGGAATAATAAATATGAAATAAACCCAATTTATGGTGAATGATATGGAGGTGTGGATGTACTTGTTTTTTTAATTGACACATGGAATGTGGAAATATCATATATATGATTGATGAATATGTCATGTTACTAATATTTTCCAATGTTGGCCAAATGTTAGGACCATTTTACGTTCCCTCCCAAAGAAGCGGTGGTTGCCCTTGCAATCGGAAAAAATAATGGAATAAGATTCACTTCGGTGGACCTTCGATGGACCTCGGAACGTCTCGGCCCCTGCTAAATCACAAGTTATTGATATATCTGGCTTGCTGGCTGCTTGGATATACTCTTAGAAGGTTCTTATTCCCATGGTAAAAAAAAAATTGAATTAAGGGGAATTCAAACATTAAATAAATAAATTTTAAAGTAAAAGGTGGTAATACTCGATCGTTGTGTGAGGTCACCACGTGGAAATACACGTCGTATGGAAAGGATGTAGGCCGTTGAAAAAGATAGCAGCAATTTGGATGACATTATTAAAGTGATCCAATGGTTGGAGAGAAAATATGGACTTGGTGGTAAATTGGAAAAGTAATAATCACGCAGAAGAGAAAATCATCACTAGGCAACATGCGGTAGTAGAGAAAAACTGCAGTAATATAAATTTCTCAAAATTTTGTTTGTAGCAAGAGGCTACAAATAGGCTATGTAGCATGTGTCTTTTTATTTTCCAATACAGGAACTTTCCATCACTGGTTTTCAAGTTTCTCTATGGCCTCTGATTCCATTTTTAGTTTTCATCACAACTTTTTTTCATTATTTCCATGAAAATCCTCACCATTCTTTTTTCATGGCCTACAAGGACATTTTTGGTTTTCATGACAATTTTTTTTTTTAAATTTTGCAACAGTATAATTAAGTGGAATCAAGGATATGGAGGGCCTCAAATAAATTCATAGAGTGTTGGTGTAGTAGGTTGGAAGTGAACTCCTCTTTGGACTTTGGTTTCCTTTATAACTTTAAACACTAACCATTTATAAATAATGGATTTTTTTCAATACCAATTGTTCAAGTCATATTGTGTCATTATCATAAACATTTTCAATTTCATATGGAAAAAACCATCATATTGTTAATTTTTCTTTAAAATCTTGAAATTTGGAATACAATAATAACACCTAATCACCTAACTAAATTTTATTATCCTTGATGAAATTGTCTTTCCAATGTGTACATTGTTGTTGTAGAGTTTCTAAATACTGCACAAATTCTTGGTGAAACTCATATAACATGTTGAGTTGGGTGATCATTCTTTCTATGCAACAAATATATCGATGTCCAATTAAACTACTCTACAAAGAGTTTCAAATTCTATATGCAAAAGTATCATTTTTCCATAGATTAATTCATATGGTGTGAATCTTGTTGACATTTTTCCATGTTGTGTAATAAGTCCAATCAAATTGAGAATGTTTATTTTCCCAATCTATGTGGTGGAACTGAACTGTCTTTGTTAAGATATTATCAAGTTCTCTATTAGTCACTTCCACCTTCCCATTGGCTTGTCGACGATAATATTTTTCTATTTTCTATGGTTTATTTTGAAGAGTTCCCTTAGATCTACTATCAACTTGGAAGTAAAATGAGATCCTCTATATGATAGAATTTCTATAGGCACTCTAAATATGGTGAATATGTTTTCATAAATAAAGTCAACAACTCTTCTCTTCAATGTTCTTGAGGGGTTGAACTTCCACCATTTAGTTAGATAATATGTGCATAATAGTATGTACTTGAATTGATTAGACGGTGGATTGATAGGACCCAAAAAATCAATACTCCACTTCTCGAATGGTTAAAGAGAAATATGTGGTTGTAATGGCATTTCTGAATATTTGGTAGGTTGACCCATTCTTTGGCAAATCATCATAATGTATCACATATTCATGTGGATCTTTGTAAAGTGTTGGCCAATAATAACTAGTGGAGAGAATATTTTTGGCAGTACTTGTTGCAAGAAAAATGTCATCCTCATCTCTCATCATGAAAATACTTTAACATTTTATAACTTCATCTTCCCTAACACATGTTCATAGAATATGATCGGTACTAACATGAATAGCTAACCTTTTATCCATGTAAAAGTTCCACTTTTTCTAACCAAAGCACAACTTTCTTGATAAGAAAAATGTTGGGGCAAGATTCTTGCAACAAAATAATTTGCAGTGTCTACAAACCATGATGTGATCACATACATGGTAAAGTGTTGCTCATTAGGAAAAGAATCATCCCTTGGTTCATCCAATTGATCTCTTGGAATTTGTGATAAAAAAACTGCAACCACATTTTCTTGACGAGGCTTATCAAGTATAGTTAGGTCAAATTCTTGAATACTTAATAATCGGTGAACTTGTATACCATTAGTTACTATTTTATTCACTAGGTATTCAATTTTTGAGTGGTTTGTATGCATAAATGTGGGATACCTATTGATATAATGGTGAAAATTGTTGATTGTATACACTAGTTCCAAGAAGCCCTTCTTTGTCACTATATAAATTTGTTCATCTTTTGCAATATTTTTGTCGATGTAATATATTCAATGCATGGATAAATTCTCCTTCTGTCCTAACAAAACAACCAAACTTTTTTCAGAAGCATTAGTTTAAATATGAAATGGTAAATTCCAATTGGGTCTTGTAGAACATGGGTTTTAATTAATTTTTATTTTAAAGCTCCAAAGTCCTACTGATAGGATTTTGTCCACATACATTCCACATCCTTAGAGAGAAGAAAAAACAATGGAGAGTCTAGTTTGGTAAAATTTTGAACAAATCTCCTATAACACCCAACATGTCCAAGAAAACTTCTCACATCCACTTTGTTTTGTTGGAACTGAAATATTTTTGCAGGATCAACTTGAATACCCTTAGAAGAAACATGATGTCCTAACACAATTCCTTCCTTAATCATTAAAAAACATTTTTCATTACTTAATGGAGTATGACTTTCTACACATCGCTAAAGAATTTTTTATAATCTAGCTAGTGCTTCATCAAAATGATTACCAAAAGTAGTGAAGTAATCCATAAAAAATTGCACATCGTCTATTATTGAATCAACAAAAGTACTAAAAAAAAACTCCCGGAAAGGTGGCTTGTACATTGCATCACCCAAAGGGAAGAACTCTCTAAGAAAAATGTTCCTAGGGGCATGTGAGGATGTTGTTTTGTCACGATGTTAAGGGTGAAATATGAATTTTTATACTGTCTAAAACCATCTAGGAAGGAAAATTATTCCTTCCCATCTAAGACATCTAATAATTGGTCAATAAAGGGTAAAGGGAAATGATGTTTTATATTGGATTTATTGATTTCCTTATAATCTACACAAATGTTCTATTTTCCTCCTTTATTAGGAACTCATACAAGTGGAGAAGCCCACTCATTATTAGAAATTGGATAGATAACTCTGGTTGTTAATAGTTTTTGCAACTCATATTTCACAATATCCTTGAGAAAAGGGTCGAAGAATAGGTTTCATTCCATATTGAATTTAAATGTGGTGCATACAAATAAATGGATCAATCCCATTCATATCTTTTTAATCCTAAACAAACACTACATAATATTGTTGCAACAATTTCTACAATCACTGTTGTTGAATTGATTGTAGCTAATTCTTACTTCTAGAGATTTTCCTAGGGAAATATTAATGGTTTTGGCCTCATTACTAGCAATTGTTTCTACAAAATATTAATCTAAATATTTAGGATCATTATCATCACTATGAATTGAAGGTGATTCATTAGATTTTTAATTTATGTATTGTTTTCAAAAATATCCCCTTCTCCTTCTATTTGATGATTACTCTCCCTAATTGCAATAGTTGTTGAATAAGTATTCCACGCTAAGTTTGATATCACACTTTATTCAGATGGTGTTTTCAAATTAAATGATTTTCAATTGTAATGACATAACATTTCAACATAATAATCACTTCCATCATCACATGGAATCCACAAAGATTCTTCTATTTCGAACATTGATTTTGTTGGGAGATATCATTTGTGCTTTTTAACTCATTTCCTTGTGAAATTATCTTATTTATGGACATGGATATTCTCTTGGGCATTGGCGGTTGCTAACCATGGATACCCCAATATTAATGGATAACCCCTTGTATTTATTTTAGGATGCAACATTATAAAATCTATTGGGTATTCCCATGAATATATTGTAACTATAATATCTTTCATTATCCCTTCAGTCTTAACACCTGACCTGTCATCCATTTGTAAAATTGTTGGTGTTTTATACATTAGATTCTGAAGGTTTAAAGTGTCCATGACTTCTACAATCATTATATTAATGGCTTCACCCAAATCAATTAGATTATTTGGAATTGGAGTTTTTTCGATATAAACTTGAACAACGTGGTTACCTGGATCAACATACTTTAGATTAATAGTATATACCAACATTGTAACAACCCTAATTGAATACATGCTTAAGATTATAAAGAAAAATTAATTAGCGGAGATTTAATTATGGTTAAATACGAGTAATAATTCAAACTACAGATCGTATTTAATGACATGAGAAATAAATATTAAAAGATCGATGAAAAATGATATAAAATGGTGGTATATGGAGAGAGGGATATCCATGGATCAGGAAGATAAATAATAACTCATAATGAAGGACGGAGGACGGGGTTGGTTGAGGAGTGAATGCGTGAGTCGGCAGGGATGGATAAGGGACGAGAAGAGGGGGGATGGGCACACCATTCGATGGGAGGAGGACGGAATGGATCACGGTGAGTGCATTTTCTTGTGACAGCGATTTTTTATTACTGCTTGTGTTATTGTGAGCTTGTGATATTTTGTGGATTGTTGGCTTCTGAGCAAGACAAAAGTGCAGGCTGTGACTTTTGTCGAGGAGGCGAGTTCTTGGGGTTTTTGGGCACGGGGGCCGGGATATCCGTCGATATCCTGGATCTAGGTATTTTTCCTAGTTGGCGGGGAGGACAATAGTTTTGGGAAATTATTTTATGTGTTTGCAATATGACTGGATTGTGTAGCAGGTAGAAGCAGGAAGGTAGCTGGCAACGGAAATTAGCATAAGATCCAAGTACTTGTTAAGTGCAACAAAGCAAAGAGGCAATGAAAATTAGCATCAAATCCAGGTACTTGTTAAGTTGTGTATTTATTTCATACTGTAAATAATTTAGTATTTATTGATAAATCCAAGATACTGAAGTGCTGTTATAAAAGTCAATATCATGTTATGAAGTTTTGTTTCAGTTTACTTTCTTAAAATGATTAGGAAACTTAATGATTTTTAGAAATATATGGGCATTACATATGGTATCAGAGCATCTTAGTTCGAAATCTGGGGCCTAAGGGCCGAAACCCAGAGTATTAACTCCAGCCACGCTTAACCTGTAAGAGATACACATTCAGTTTCACTAAATGGGACTGATATATGATACAGTAGGGTATCCAAGCTATTGAGCACAGAAAAGAGAAGTCATAATTTTATTTTATTTGAGCAATGGTGTTAATGAAGTTTTGGGTAGAAGAAACACCTGAAACCGATGAAAATGTTGTGGAAAGCTTCTGTCGAAGGCTTGAGACTGGTAAGATCCAATAATTACACAAATTATACTAAATTAAATGCAAAAGACATTTGCGAGACCTTGAAAAGGCCTACTCTACCTCGAACTTACCTAAATGGGAAACTGCCGATGCACAGGCTGAAAAAGGAAACTTAGCAGACCTATATTACGCAGGAACAGCGTAAACCAGTTGTCTGTATTGGCCTTAGTAAAATTTTAAATAATGAAGAATCTCCGGAACGTTAGACCCATACAAATTTCAACAGTGCCAAAAGAAATAAATTTGTACACCACGTGGCGTTTCATGCAACTAATCGATTTTCCAAAGAAGAGTTGTCTATTACATGGGAGAACAGATCTGCGTCGTCATATCTCGGGTCAAATCTCGTCAACCGTTAGATCTAGAAAAGTTACGCGGGGTTTAAGCCCTAGCGTGCATAGGAGGAGTCTCGGAAGAGTCATCGGGAAATCTGAGTCATCGGGGTTTTTTAAGTTAGAAAATTGAGACCTTGAGGTTCTCAAAATCCTGAGAATGGATCCGAGTCGTTGATCTCAGCAGGACACGTGTCAGCGTTCTGGGGAGGCATCGGGATTTTACCATCAGGAATTTCAAGAGTGTAGAGCCGTTGTATTAGGAAATCATGATCTGCGATTTCTCGACGGAATCAGAGCCGTCCAAAGAGAAAGAACACGTGTCAGTAGATCCCGCAGAGTCGAAGATCGGCATATCGGGGTTTCCGGAGTCATAAAACTCTTGCACAAAGGAATCGCGATCCGCGATTTCTCGACACGATCGGAGTTGTTCGATTTGAGGGACACGTGTCGCAGATCCGGAGAAAGTTGGGAATCGGGAATCGGGAATCCCGTGGACTTAGGCACATGGGTATCGAAATACCGATACAATCAGAGCCGTCCATCTGTGGGACAGGTGGCAACCATCGAGAACCCATTGGAAAATCAGGAATTGGTGTATCAGGGATTTTTATGGACATGAAACCTTTTCATTTCGAAACCATGAAGTCTGAAAACCCGAAACAGTGAGGGGCGATCAGGACTGTCCATCAACGAGGACACGTGGTGAGAGATCCCGGATAGTTCAGAGTTCGGGATATCGGGAGTTCTAGAGTAGTGAAACACTTGCGCAACGAATTCGCGATTTGCGATTTCCCGACACCATCATAACCATTGATCCGAGGGATGCGTGTTCGAGGATCTGAAGGAGTCGGGATTTCATCATTTTGGGTTTCCATCATATGAAGGAATCACGACCGGAGAAGTCACGAAATACCGAAACGTGATGGGTCCCACAACCATAACATTTAAGTGAGGACAGGTGTCAGATGGTCCAACCTTGCCAGGAGTTAACGACAGATGGCATCGGAGATCGGGGATCGGGAATCCTAAGAACGTGTGCTCGTTGACATCGCAAATGCCGAAAGCCCGAATCCCAATAGGGTGATACGAGGCCACGGTCATGGAGGCAGGTCATATGGGCCAAGCACATAAGCAAAGGGGCTAACGAATAAAAGAACCCATCGGGAAAGTTAAGCACAAAATCCCGATCGGAAAATAAGTGGCCATGGTCTTGTGAACACGGTCATATAGACCAAGGTATAGTCATTAAGGGGCTGGCTCTTAGAAACTGAGCCCATCGCGAATCGGGAATTGGAGAGGTAAGGGGATCATGACTGTGAAAAGTCTGAAACCCCGAGCTCTGATATAGAGTCAAGGATAAGCCACGATAGGTGCAGAGACCGCGACGAGGGAAGATAAGGCCTGTGGATTGAGGCATTCGACGACGAATTCTGGAGGAAATTCCAAGGAGCCACTTAGGCTCAGTCGATGAAATTGAACGATCCTGTATACCTATAAAACTATATATATTTACACGTATATGCACAGATGAACAAATTTATAAAGATAAATGAAATAAATTGAAGGCAGAACACCAAAATCTGTACAGAGCTGGAATTACAAGAAATTATTTTGTTTCGAAAGAGGAAATCACCATTCATTACCATAAAGTAAGGAAGGTTTATGCAGATTC